>VDFB02224368.1:75469-377751 GCA_007258455.2 Sequoia sempervirens
AGAGAGTGGGAGAGAGGGTGGGAGATGGTTGGAGAGGGTAGGAGAGAGAGGTAGAGAAAGGGAGAGAGAGGGAGAGAGTGAGTGAATGAGAAAGAGAGAGTGAGTAAGTTAGAGAGAGGGAGTTGAGAGAGGGAGAGGGAGTGGGGGTTGAGAGACAAGGGAGAGACTCGACAGAGAGAGAGGGAGCGAGTGGGAGAGAGATAGAGGATATAAGGGTTAAGGGTAGAGGGTAGAGGGGAGAGAGATAGAATTAGGGTATAAGGGTAGAGGGAACAAAGATATAATCAAGGTATATAGGGTATAGACAAAGAGAGATAAAATAAATCTATTAAAAAACCAACTTTCACATAACGCAAGTGCGTTTTGAAGAAGTAGAGATATGGCCGTTTTAGGAAGAAATAATGTGTTCACGTTATAATGCGAGCACATTTTGTGTTGCACTAAAAACGGTAAAAAAATCAATATACCCATGACCTCAAGGCCCACATTCTACATATTCACCTGGTTTTGCGCGTTCTCCAACAAAAAGTATCTTTTTGATGATGTTGTCAAGGGTGAATGCATGTTTTTCACATTCCACCACCTTTTTCATGATCTTTCTACCACCTTTGCATGAAATAGCAAAGTTTTCACATTGAAAGACATATAATATCAATTCAAGGTTGAATTCCATTGAAAACTGATATACAATTAAAGTTTGGAGGGGAACAAGCTTTTGAAAAAGTCAAATTATTGAGGAGTTTGAAGAAAGAAGAAGCTACTTGGCTACATAATTGGGTTGAACTCCTCCATTTGAAACTTTGGTTTTTTAGGTATGTGAAGTTTTTACACATTTTCTTTCATTCTATTATGGCTTCCTTTCATTTTTGTTATTTTTCATATTTCATGTTGATCAAATTGTTTGTTTGTCATTATAACCTTAGGTTGTCAATGCACATTTTAAATTACACAATTCTATACACTTGCCAATTACATTTTTAAACCACATCTCTTTGAGGCATTTTGTTATTTAACAATTGACTTACCTTGTGTATGCTTCCACATTTTGTATACACATATATATGACATATGTTTTAAGGAAGTAAAATAAAACATCATTTCTCAATCCTTTATTATGGAAGTGCATGCCACTCTCTGAAGCTTTCATTAAGGTTTTTTGTCAAACAATTATACTAAGCAGCTCATTGCCTTGTGTATGCTACCAAATTTTCCATACATCTCTTTAAAAAATTTGAATATACTCCTCCCACATTGATAGATCTTAGAAACTATTTTGGTTTTCACCTCTATTTCTAAATTTACCCCATCACTAAACCTACCTCATCACTTTTATTTGTGATATATTTTAAATGTTTCCTTGATTAGTCTACCTACAAGGGATTCTAACCCTTCTCTCCACTGTTAGAAGACTCTTTATTGAAGGCTAAGTTAGAAAAATGGGGAAAGGTGCAACCTATCTTGCAATCATGGATCAAAATGGAAGCACAGACACACAAACACACAACTCCAATTTGCAACACACAAACACACAACTCCAATTTGCAAACACAATTTTCAATTTATAATTTCATCAGGACCTCTTCATTCAACAAATTCACACTGTTCCTTGTAGCATATCAAAGTCACTCGACCTTTCAACTCAAAACACAACACACATCAGGGACCCATTACAGAGCCTTTCAACATATCCAACAATCACCAATGTTTGTTTTGTACCAAACTGCACAAATCAGGTTTTCTACGCTTTTAAGGGGCCAAGTTAGCCCACTTTTACAAAGGGACCACCTTCTAAACTTGTCAAAATCTCCTGAAACCTTGGGGAAACACTTTATATCTATCAAAACTTCAAATTCCAGCATTAGATTGTAGAGATTCAATAATTTACCACCCAAACCATAAAACCCTCTCCCTAGGCTTAAAAACCCTAGGTTTATTGATAGTAGCACTTGCCAAACACTCCAAAACTTGAAAACTATTCAAAAAAGCCTAAAATACCCTAATCATGCTCAATCTAACATAAAATAACACTTCCCAACTAAGAAACTCAATTTCACTCACCAAAACCTCATTTTTCTTAAGGAAAACTCAACATTTCCTCATAGGGTTTGACACCCAATCCACTTCCAGACCTCCCCTACTCTAGTTCAAAATTACTCCACCAAAAACCTATTGTTTCCAATCCATCCCACTGAGTTACAAGCCTTACAGTAGGTGGGATGGAGTTAATACATGTTTGAGGTTTACAAACTTACAAGAAACCTTGTTTCAACCAGTTAGAGAAATCTGAAGATAAATCACAAAAAACTTAATGGAAAAAACTCAAAATGGATTCAAATGAGAGAAAAAACAATATACTATGCTATTCCATGAGAAAATAAATCAAGAAGATGTTTTACAGCCTGTACCAACTGCCGCTATACTGGAAAATACAAAAAAAGTGGAGAAATTCTAAGTTTTATTGTTCAAATTCTTCTTTCCAATCCAAGGATCATCCTCCATTCGAGTTTCTCATGGAATTTAATAATGTTTCCCTCCTAAAACAAACCACTTCAACTTCCAAAACTAACATTTAAAAGAGGTGACCGTTGCTCTCCCTCTTTAATACACTTTTACAACCCTTCACTATTTGTTAATTTCACAACTTAGCACTTTTTGCACATTTTGCAAATTCTACTACCTAGACCCCTACATACTATTGAAAAAATGACCAATTACATCATCCCATGGTCTTATAGACCTTATTAAGATAAAATTCCTCCAAAACTATAATCTAGACCTTATTCAACCTTAAATGGATTAACAACTTTAAATGGTGCTCTTGCACCAACTCCTCCGACATTGATAGCACCGATTTAAACTATTTTGGTTTTCATCTCTATTTATAAATTACCTCATCAGTAAAGCTAACTCATTGCCTATGCTGTTTATTTATGAAGCCTTGAATGACATATATTTCATTTATTTTAATGGATACTTTTTTGAGGAACTAATATTCGTCTCATTACCATGCTATAGGTAAAATTATCTGCCATGCCGAAGAAACAAACAAAGAAGAAACTAACAGACAAAGAGTATGAAACCTTCAAAGAAAAGGAGATAGGATGGGTGGAAAAATATTTTGAAAATAATAAATTGGATATAATTGACGAAAACAAGCCAATTGAAGAGGAACCTCAACTCTCAAAAAGAGAAAAGAAATTGGCAACACAAAGGGAACAAATGCAAAAGCGTCATGCTAGGACAAATGAAAATACCGTAGTTGGAGACACACCCTCTACCACAAGTGAATACAAAGGGACACCATTTAACACAAGCGAATATGGAGGGACACCATCTATTGCAAGTTAATATGGTTGGACACCATCCACCGCATCTCAAGTTGAGAGTACATCATCACTCGGATTTGACAAAGAAGGTATGCCGTCATCCCCACGTGAACCTCAAGGTATGTCTTCTACTCCACCCTCGATCGAGGGTACACAATCTAGCCCACCTCAATTAAATATTGATGAAATTTCTAATGTTGAGATGTATGTACCTAGGAGAACACTACCTAGAATTTTGCGTAGAAAGCCAAAGTATTTGATTGATATTGATGAGGATATTTTGCAGCACATGGAAGGTAAGATTTCAACATGCTCTTGTAGAAGATATGCTGATAAGATTTGGAAATTCTTCTTTGAAAGGCTAAATGAGACCGCAAGATGTTAACTATTTGTTGAAATGATGCGGGGTTTAAAGTATAGAAACATCATGAAGACTCTTAGGTTGAGAACATCAAATGCATCAAGTGAAAACACTATTGCGAAGAATCTAATGGATGCTTATGAGAGTGTGCGTAAAACCTCACGCTCAAAGGATAGTAATGCCACCCGACGTGTCATTACATCGACTTTGGTAAGCTATCAAAAAAAGAGAGCTCGTCTCATTAAAAAGACAAGTGAAAAAATGGGAATTAGTAGAAAAACTTTATCAAAATCCGTTCAAAGGTGGCAAAGAATTGAGGGCACCGATTCAAATGAATTATGGGCATTCTCAGGGAGACTGCCACAAAAAGATAAAAAAGTTGTTGAAGCATTGAGAACACTAATTGAAGAGTATTGAAGAATAATACAAGGCCATCTTTGAATCAAAGGGATGTCATAAGAAGGAGAATTGGTAGTTGGAACGTGAGCCACATCCAAAACATTTTTTGATACGACTCAAACCCAATTTTTTTGTAAATTTCAAAAATTATCCTCAAATTAGTATTTCTCAAAGATTTTTTGAAATGCTTAAACCTTTTTATGTGAAGATAAATCACACACGCACTACTTGTTGTTGTAGACTACATATTGAATTCTCTAACCATTATGATGTTTATCGTTCTATATGTTTAGATTTGCATACTAACGATGTTTTGTAGGATTGTGGCATATAATCCCCACCAAAATCTTCAAGAGAGTTCTTATCAAAAAATTTATGTGAAATAGAGGATGGCCAAATATTCTACAAGACAAGATGCTTGGATGGTACATGCGAGCGTTGCAGTGGCTTGCAATGAATGCTACTATGTCAACATATGGAAAGCATAGATGAGGTGGGACAAAAACTAGTAGAGTTTGGGAAGTATAAAACAATGGAATACATTACAAAAGATGGGTCTCAAGCAAAAAGGTGTGATTTGGTTATTCAGAAGATTCTAGTGTATCATTTTATGTCCATGTTTCGTGACAATATAGTGTATGAGTATGCAAGGCATACCCATAGAGCCCGATGGCTGGACACACAATTCAAGCTATGCAAGGACACCTTTCTAGTTGGAAGCATAGTATCAGTGGTTGAATTTGTAGAGAACTACACTCTACAGCCACAACGTGAGGTGTAGTCATAGTATTACAACTCCACATAGGTTTCAATATTTGTGCACATAGCATTTATTCATGTAGCTGATAGTATAGAGGACCAAAGGAAGGTGTTGAGGGAGTATCACTTTTATATTAGTGATGATTGCACACATTCTCTAGAGTTCGTGCAAAGTTGCTTCCAGATGTTCAACAGTGATTTGGCTCAGAGGGGCATAGCATACGGTCAACATATAATATGGTCAGATAACTGTTTATCACAGTTCAAGAATGTGAACATGTTTTATTGGTTGTGTAGGATGCATCTCACTATAGGTGTCCAACATATGTGGAACTTTTGTGAGGCCGGGCATGGAAAGGGGGAGCATGATGGTGTAGGAGCATGCGTGAAAAAATCATTAGCATGAGAAGAGTTAAAGTATAAAGACAGTGCAAAGTTGATAGATGCAAGATCAATCGTTGAGTGGTGTAATGCTTCGATGGGTCCAGGTAATGAAGGTACATCTTCAGTTTGTATATTTTTTTGGTTGATGGATGATACTAACATTGCACCATATGAGGATTGTTGTACACTAACAAGATCGAGTGAGATACACTCTTTCCTTAGCTCAAATGCAGGTTCATGGTGTATTGATACACGTAAGATGGAATGCTTTTGTTCTTCATGTACAATGCAAGCCTGGAATGATTGTGAGTCAAGGGAGTGGGTTGACAAATGGTTGACAAGTTATCTTAGCCCACTTCACACATATCACCCTCCGACGGCATTAGATCTAACACAGATGGAATCATCGATCGACTTTGACCACGTATCAGATCTAGTTCAACAAGGTAATATCTACTTGCTTAGTTTTTGAAATTCCATATTGTTATCTGACTTTGTACTGTATTTGTAATGTTGACTAATTTTAAGTTATTTGCTACACATATCAATGTAGGGCATGTTTATGCAGTTATTGTAGATGAAGACAACGAAGAGGGAACAAACTATTACTTGTGTCATTGTGTTGAGGCCAAAAATAAATTGGAAGCTCTAGTTATAGATGGAGAAAACATTGAATACCCTACAGGCTCAATTGTTGTTACTGGAACATGGCTTAGAAGGTACCCACATAAGAGTGTTAAATAGTGGTTGTTTCAAGACTTTGATACACATCGTAAGATTCTTCATTACTCAGACCTTGTCATGGCATCCAATGTTCATTTGACCAAATATGGGGGTAGACCTTTGAACAAGACCTTGTGGAAGGTCCATGAGTCTGACCATGAGGCAATACTTGACACAATAAAGAGTAGAGCAGACCCAGACGGTTCATTGGATTAATTTGTAAGTATATGCACAATGGTTCTTATTAATTTATACTTGTATGCACAGTAAATTGTTTGATGCCAATGCTATCATTTTATTTTACTTTGTGTATCTGTAAGTAACCTGGTAAACATTAATTGTTGTCCCCTTGCAGAGAATGCAGATTTATGAGCCATCCAAGAGAATCTCAGCCAGAAAAGAAATGCAAATTTATTTGCATATCTATAAGTAACCTTATCATGAGAACCTATGATGTAGACATTATAAGAGCATCTCAAATTTCAAGATATTCTATTCATGAGAGGTGTTGTGTGCAATAGGTATCTTGCAACTCACAGTGAAGATGTATGATCAGGAGTGACTAAGTTGAGAGATTGCCATGCCTATCTATAAGTGCCTTCCATCTATTTTCATTTCATTTCCATTTTGGATGTTGTTTCTTTTTCTTCTTGTACTTTGCATATCTATAACTAAACTACTAAAAATTGATTGGTCTCTCCTTGCAGAAAATGTTGATATATGAGCCATCGAAGAGAATCTCAGCCAAAAAAGCAATGGAACATCCTTATTTTGATGATCTTGACGAATCTCAATTTTTATTTGAATCCATTATAAAAGAGCGTGTGAAGCTTTGTGAGGGAATCTCAAGTTACTCATTTGAAGTTAACCTCATAATGAGGACCTATGATGTAGACATTATAAGAGAATCTCAAATGTAGGAGTGACATTGTAAAATATTTGTGAGAACAGAGTACCTAAGGCATTGTAATGAGATTTACTAAAATATTGAAATTTGGTACAGGGGCACCAAGGTTATATAGAAAATTTGGTTCATGGAAGTCTTAAGTTAGTTTTGTGTTTTGAGTTTTGTCAATTGAATAAGGTCATATTAGACCAATTGATTTATAATGTAGTAAGTCATGTTAGTTACAAAAAAAATAGTTAGACACGATTGGAAAGATGTAGAATAATTTGTAAAAGCTATTTAAAGCCTCTTGAAGGCTCAACCACAATATAATTTTGCTGATAGAAGAAATTCAAAACTGAAAACAACATTTTCTCAGTATTTTGTTGAGTTTTTTGAACTTTCTTTCCCTTGTACGGACCCGTACAGGTCCTTCTTGCTCTGAAACCTTTTGCATTGTGTGGTAGTGTGAAGTAGATTTAGTTTGCATCATTTTGGAGGTTGTAAGACAAAATATTGAGTTAGTTCTCTTCAGTACTTTGTTGCTCCCCTGATTTAACATTGTTTGCTTATTGAGGGTCTTCTAAAATGTGGACTTGACCCATTCCACTTTATGTTTCCACTGTTTCTTGTGGAATGGGTCATGAAAAGTGTAATATAATTGTACAAGGGACTTGGAAGGCTGAGAGGTCATTTTGGTCAATTTTGAGTGATGCCCTAGGGTTGGGTAGAGCAAAATGCATGTGAAAATGGAGGTTTTATGAATGGTTTTAGTGAAATGTTGATGGATTTGGCTTGGGAATGGCATAGAATGTATATGTAGACCTAAATAGGTGTGTTGAAAACAATTGCAAAGTTTGGAAAGCCCAATTTATGGTAGATCTAGTAAAACCCTTGTTTTATGCATGAAAAGGGAGGGTTTGTTGGGACAGCACCCTAGAAGCCTTGTGTTGGTGTAATGATTAGTGAATTTGATGTTTTGAGTCACAATTAGTGACTATCCAAGGGATTGTGTGATTGCAAGAAGTTTAAAAGGTACTTTGTTTGGAAAAGTGGGGTAATTCTAGTAGCCTTTTAGTAGGCCAGTTTGTTGGTTCTCCATATGATGGCACAAAGAAACTTATGGGGATATTTTGTGAATCTTGTATTACGACTGTGGTAAGTCTCTAGTGATGATTTGTTGGCCTTTTTACAACCTTAGTAGTAGGATAAATTCATTTGTTGAATATTGAAGGCTAGAAGCCTTTTGAGTGTGTTTTGAGAAACCAAGTGTTTTAGTCATCAAAGATTGGGTTCATTGTTTGAGAATTGATTATTTTGTGTTGAAAAGAGTTCCTCCACCTTGAATTGCATCAATAAGCCCTCTAACATAACAAACCCCTAAACCCTCTTCTTTGACAAGTTAGGCAAGGATTTATTGAAAACTCATACTCCAAACCTTCCCACAGCCAACAAAAGCCTAAAAAACCTTCAAAAAGGTCTACACAAGCTTAAAAGTTGAAGAGATATCACTGCCCCCAAAGATTTCTTCAAACCCTAGCACTAAACTACCATTTTCCACTAAAAAATGCACCATTTGACATATAAGGAATCACCTAAAAAACCTCTATTCGCCTCCCTTGCACAAAAAACTTTGTAGACATGTTTTATAACCCTAACTAAGCCTTTCCATCGAGTTATAGAAGCATATAGTGGGTGAAAGGCTTAATATGACATTTTAATGCACTCAAAACCCTTAAAACAGGGTATACAAATCGACCCTTAGTAACTGGTTTCTGAAATGCACAAAATAACTTGAAATCCAACCAAACCAAAACTAAAATTGAGTTAAGTCTGCTGCCCACTAAATTCCATCAAAAAGAGAGCACAATCACCTTGTACAAAATTGTACAGTTCAAGGAAACATCAGATCCCAAAGTGCAAAAAGGTAGCAATATTTGAAGGGGTATTACTCAAAAACCATGGTGCTTACAAAATCTACATCTAAACCTACGATATCATGTTGGGCCCCTTTACAATAACCTCTCTCAGTTTTTGTTATTTTGGAGTGGTTTTCTTGTGGTGTCCAGTTTTCACTTGATGGAAAAAGTGCCAAATGCAAGCAGGGCAAAGTGGTGCAACTTTCGTTTTGCAACTCAACCCCATGTGACCAAATAGACTATTCCAACATGTCTGAATAGGTTTTTTTATGCTAGGCATGGTCCTCTTTCGCACCCAAACACGCGGAATCTCTCCAAGCTACATTCAACCGAATTGATCCCTTAAGGGTCTAAAGTGCAAAATGGCTGCAAAATTCAACATGTTGTTACTCAGATACTGTGACACTTGATGAGCACAAAATATGCTCATAATTTGATGA
Source organism: Sequoia sempervirens (assembly GCA_007258455.2). Taxonomy (NCBI): domain Eukaryota; kingdom Viridiplantae; phylum Streptophyta; class Pinopsida; order Cupressales; family Cupressaceae; genus Sequoia; species Sequoia sempervirens. The sequence continues at coordinate 84,667 of VDFB02224368.1, forward strand.
TATGATAAACTTTTTAAATGATTTCGACATTTATTTCATGGCTGTTTAAACTTTGATGAAACCTTTTATGGGGATGTATCACCTTATGAGAGACACTTTTATATTCCACGCAGCCTATTGTGTTGACGGTGCATTTATTGCCTATTGACTCCCAAAGAATGGGTGGTATATCATTATCTGATTTTAAAAATTGTTGAAGTAGATTTGGGAAATGTGTGATTAATGAATAGATATCATGTATGTACCATATGTCTGCCTCTTCTTATACGTCATTACCTTTTGTTTCATGAGGTTGTTGAAAAGGATCGAGTCAGCGCCCGATCCCTCATTATACGGTAAAAACCATTTCACCTTACGACTTTGAGAAGCTCATGAAGACTCTTTGACCCAAACCGATTTAGGAAGATTTTTAATGGAAAGTCAATCTAGAAATTGGGCCGCTAGATTCTCTGAGATGGGTTAGACACATAAATTCATTTATGAAGTTTGTTCCTTGATTCAGGATATGCTACTTCCGTCTTTCTTTGATGAAGTTAGTTAGTTAGTTGTTCTTTTAATTTAAAAATAAGATACTCCTCCCTGCGGCGAGGGTAGTGATAGAAGAAATAGAATGAGTAATAGATGATTTTTTAGGTAAGATAAAAACAAAGTAGCAGAGATCATGTAAGAATCAGTAGGATAATGAAAGACATAATCTGTTTGACCAGAAGCAGAGTTTGTTGTTAGTTTTAACACCAACAAGACAATGTATTTCATTACTGTTTTTCCTTGAATAAAGATCAATGGGGATTCGAGTTCGAAAGCATCACATTATGTCGGTAGATGCTTGCTAAAGGGGCCTTGGTAAGTATCTGTAGTTAATTAGTTAGATGTTCTTTTACTGCTTTGATATCGGTTAGCTTTCATCTTTTGAAGTTTTTATGCAAACTCAGTCTTACTGCTCTGTAGCATAGAGGAATCCATCCTGTGACTGTTCGTAGCATAAGGCCAATTCATGGTTTATTAGCCGGTCATTAGATACAGGTTTACGGTTACTAATCAAGCATGGTTGAGTTAAAGAATTACATGCATTACCATTACGTAGCTTAGATAGAATTTCTTTCGAGTATGTATTTTGCTAAGATTTGACTAAAACAAATTCTAATGCATATATTTTGCTGCGCCATTTAAAGTCGATCCCTGGTTTGACAAGTAAATGAAGCGTCCATAGAAGATATTAGTCACACAGCCAGATAATGTCAATTCGGAAAGTTTCACTGTGATATTCATATCCTTTTGTGAGTGCGAGCCATTTTTGGCGCCGTTGCCGGGGATGGTGTCTAACTAGGAGTCTGACAAAGTCATTTTCAGAATTAGTTTAGTCTGTTAGTCAAAAAATTTCAAAATATTTCAAGCCGTTATTCACCATATTGCATGCATAGAAGAAGAAGAGACGCACTGGTAAGGTTCCTCCCTGAAAATTTGTTTATTGAACTACCGTTTGACCCAGCTGATAACGAACCTGAAGAAAATCCATTTGCTCTGCTATTCCAGCACCCAGACATGGAAAATAATGCACCTAATAATCCACCTCCTGCATTTGAGTTTCCCATTGTTCCCCAACAAGATACTGATAATCTTAAAAACATCCCCTCTTCCTTGCTCCCAAAGTTTTATGGCCTGGTCACAGAAGATCCAGAAACCTTTCTGTTTGAATTTGATGTCCTCTGTCGCAGTTATGACTACAACACCGACGCTCATAAACTGAAGCTATTTCCTTCCACTTTGAAGTAGGGAGCTCTCAGATGGTTCATGAGTCTGGGAAGAGCCATTGTAGATAGTTGGGCAGCCATGCAGACGAAATTTCTTGAAAAATATAAGGAATATTGTAAGAGTGCTAGCAAAGGTGATGACATATTCCAAATTCAGCAGAAGGAGGATGAAAGTCTGGAAGACTATATTTCAAGGTTTTTGTTTTCATTAAAAAGAAACTCAAACCATACTCTTAACAAGGACTCTCAGAAACTACTCTTTCTAAGGGGAATCAGTGATGCCTGTATTGACGCCCTGGACCTAATGGGAGGAGGTGATATAACTCAAATGCCTTGGGATGATATACAGAAGATATGCCTTAACTACTCTCGAGAAATAGTTAAGAAAGGTCGAGGTCATCATGCTTCAGTGGGGAAGTCTTCTTCTAGTGGAGTTTCCCGAATGGAGATCACAAAAATGCTATCTGATTTCAAGCAGGACATTATTAATAATATGGCTACACAATTGGATACTATGCAAGCTTGGAAAAAACATGCAGAAGCTGAGGTAGCTTTGGCTGAGTTCTGTCCCTACTGTAGACAAAAGAAGCGTGATTGCAGATGCAAGATGGTGGCTAATCTGGAAGCCAGAAAACTGCCTACTGACTTCAAACCAGTGGAAGGTGATGATGATCAAGTGTTCTTTGTTGCACAAAGAAGACCATGGGCCCAAAGAAAAGGTATGCCTCAAGACCCTTTAACTTTTGGTAATCCCTATTCTAGCTATAATAACCAATGGCAACAAGCATATGGACCACCACCACCATGGAATCCACCTCAACCAAGCTAGCCTAATTATCAAACCCCGCAATGGCAATCTCCTCAAGGAGGTTGGCAGCAGCCACAAGGTCAATGGACCCCACCTTCAGGAAATTGGCAACAAAATCCTCAATGGAGAGGTCCTCAACAATGGCAAAACCAGTCTCCTGGGTTCCTGCAGCCTCCACAGCCACAACAACAGGCCCTTATGCCGCCTCCTGCAGCAACTACCACAAATCCTGGACCTCCAAAGCAAACGCCTATGCCTGCCCAGCCATTGCCTAATCCCAATAATAAGCAACCGCAGCAGCCTCAATAGCCTATGTATATTTCTAAAGCCAACCAATATCAAGCTTATGCCTTAAATGTTAATGACATCCATCTGAGGTCTGGAACTACTTTACCTGCTTCCAAACCACCTCTGATTACAGAAATATCTGATTCACCCTTTGAAGAATCTAATGCACCTGCTGTTTCCACTGAACACGTGCCTATACCCGATACAGTTTCTATGGAACCTATTCTGCAGAGACAAGATAAACCACCTTTTCCTCAGAGGTTACAAAGTACTAAATCTAAACTCATGGAAGAACCCACTTTTGATATACTAGATCAGCTCAAGAATGTGCAAATTCAAATCCCTTTGTTTCAGGCTATTAAAGATGTTCCCATTTTTGGAAAAGCTATTAAAGAAGCCTGTTTGAAGAAGCCTGGACAAAAGAAAAAGGATCCCCAAACAATTCATGTCTTAGGGAAATTGGCTGATATAATGTTGGGAAATGTAGTCATTCCAAAGTATATTGACCCTGGAACCCCTGTAGTACAGATACATATAAATGGCCAAGTTGTAAAAAATGTTTTGATTGATTTAGGAGCTGCCATTATTGTAATGACAAAGCATACTATGGACTCCTTGAATATTTCAAACATTAGGTCTACACCCACAGTTTTGCAGCTTGCAGACACCTCCACAGTCAAACCTGATGGGATGATAGAAGATGTAATTGTCACTCTTGAATCTTGGGAGTATCCTGCTGATTTTACAATATTATCAGTTAAGGCAACTTTAGGAGGGTATCCAGTTATCCTTGGTAGGCCATGGTTAGCAACTGCTGATGCTTTTATAGGATTCCGTTCTGGAGATATGACCATTTCTGATGGGCAGTCCACAAAGAAATTGGCTTTGTATCCGCCTGCTAAACCTCAACCAGATTTGTCCCAACCTGTTTGGCCAGATGTGGGAGAAGAAACTGAAGAAGCCAATTCTTTGGCTCAATTGATGATGCTTCAAAATGATCCATTCTCTCAACTTCAAAGTGAAGATGCTTTGCTTTTTCAAATTCTGCAATTCAATCTTGATGCAGATAATTTATCTGATTTCAAGTGACAGTCAACATCAATGTTTCCTGTAGCAGCTAGATTCTAAGAGTTCATTGCCTAAACTTTTGACAATTTTTCATAACTTGCTTCCACAAGAGGTACAAACATTACCTATTGATTCTATGAGTAATCTCATTAAGCAGATAGAATTGTCTCAGTCATTTGTTTGAATGTTAGCCAGCAAGTTGTCGATTCTCAAAGGGATGACATTAAAATGCTACAAACGGCATAAGCTTTTGCATGGGAATATAGGGACATGCAAGGAATAGATCCCACCGATGCGTACTCATAGGATATATATCGAAGAAGATTGTTCACCAGTTAGACAACCTCAGAGAAGAGTAAATCTAGCACTTAGAGAAATAGTGAAAAATGAACTTCAAAAGTTGCTTGATGCTGGTTTTATTTACCCAATTTCTGACAGCCAATGGGTTTCTCCATTAGTCATTATCCCCAAGAAAGGAGGAAAATGGAGAATATGTGTAGATTACAGAGAGTTGAACAATGCCACTAAGAAAGATCATTTTCCATTACCTTTTGTAGACCAAGTACTAGATTCACTGTTTGGTAAAAGATATTTTTCCTTCTTAGATGGTTACAATGGGTATAATCAGATAAAAATTACCCCTGAAGATCAAAACAAGACTACTTTTACCTGTCCATGGGGAACATTTGCTTATTCGGTCTTTCCTTTTGGCTTATGCATTGCACCAGCAACATTTCAGAGAGCAGTAATTAGTATATTTGTTGATATATCTCATGAATGTATGGAGATTTATATGGATGATTTCACTACATATGGAGTCACATTTGAAGAAGCACTGGTGAATTTAGAAAAAGTATTAAAAAGGTGTAGAGAGCAAAATTTGTCTCTAAACAGTGAAAAGTGCTTTCTAATGATGGAAGAAGGTATTGTTCTAGGTCATCATATTTCAAAGAATGGAATTCGGGTTGACCCTGCTAAAATTGAAGTTATTCAAAATTTACAAACTCCTGCAAAACAAAAAGATGTTAGAAATTTTCTTGGTCATGCAGGGTATTATAGAAGGTTTATAAAAGACTTTAGTAAAATTGCTAGTCCACTTTATGCTTTGTTAACAAAGTTTGAATTCCAGGTGGACCGAGGCACATGAAAATCCTTCCTGTGACTAAAGGACTTGCCACCAAATACATTCTTCAAGGTCCAAATGGAACTGCCTTTTCACATATATATCGCGTGCATCCCGATTTTGGTATAGGGCTTGGAGTTTTAAGTCAAAAGAAAAATTCAATTGAGCATGCTATCTACTGCTTTATCGGTAAAAACCTTCCAAAGGTCGAGCTCAACTATCACTGATACGGAAAAGGAATTGCTTGCGATGAGTATATACTTTGAATAAATTCAAGCGTATGTCGCAGGAGTTATCGGTCATTGTCCCTACCTTGACCATACAGCGATCAAATTACTGGTGAACAAACCTGCCATTTACGGTAGATTAGCCGCGATGACTCATTTATTTTAAAGAATTTGACATTACAATCATTGATAAACCAGGAAGAGCTAATGTTGTAGCTGACTTTTTATCAAGACTTCAATTAGCTGCACCTGTTGAACACGAGGCCATTGATGATAGGTTCCCAGATGAACACTTGTTTTCTATTGCTGCACATACACCATGGTATGCAGACATTGCCAATTATCTAGTAGCAAGCAGAATACCAGCCCACTTTTCTCCAAAAGAAAAGAAATTGTTAATAGAGAAAAGTTTTAACTTTTCATGGATTGCAAATTATCTGTTTTATACTGGACCTGATCAAGTGATGCGAAAATTTGTAAGAGAAGATGAGACTTATGATATCTTACATGCTTGCCATGATGAACCATGTGGGGGACATTTTGCAGCAAAAAGAACCTCAATGAAGATTCTTGCTTGAGGGTAATAGCAGCCAACATTACATAAGGATCTTTATGGCCTATACAAGGAAGTGTGGCCGGATGCCGGTATGGGAGAGACCAACTAAATTAGGATGAAATGCTGCACTATATATCCATGGTGTAGTCACCTTTTGATAAATGGGGGATGGATTTTTGTGGGACCAATTAATCCATGCATCAAATGGAAAGTCATATATTCTAGTTTGCACGGATTATGTTACAAAATGGGTCGAGGTAAAAGCTATGACTAATGCTCAAGATAACAAAGCTGCTGAATTTTTGTATGAACAAATTTTCACCAGATTTGGAGTCCCCAGAGAGCTTGTAACTGATCAAAGAGCTCAGTTTATGTCAAATCTGATCACTGCACTTATGAATGACTATAAGATCGATCAAACACGGAAGTCAGCCCTATCATCCTCAAAGCCCGTATTAGTCGGCGGAGGTAACAATGAAATTAGGCTTAATCCTCACACAAAGATAGATGCGATTCATAGAAAAGTAGGAATTAATAGACTTCTGAAGGTTGGAAACTTCTGAGAATTACATAGAGAAAACATTTAGGTTTACATAGAGTTGCTCTATGGAAGCGGCTATATTGCCGACTGAACTTGAACATAAAACTTTGAGGACAACTCTTGAACTCAACATGGACTTATCCGAAGCACAGAAGGACCGTCTCCTGCAGCTAAATGCTTTGGACGAAATGAGAAAAGCCACCCTGCAGCATACATAAGTAATCCAACAGCAGAGAAAGAGATGGCATGATCAGCACATCAAAACCAGAAAATTTTCTGCTGGAGATTGGGCTTTGTTATATGATTCCAGGTACCAAGAAAACTAGGGTAAACTCACAACACACTGGCTTGGCCCCTATGAGGTTGAAAATGTGTTTGACAACGGAGCTGTGCAGTTGGTCACAATTGATTCAGTCCGTTTCAAATTGCTCGTCAATGGCCACTGACTCCGACTGTACCATAAGCCAGTTTCCAAGGAAGACTTCATGAAGCAGTTCATTCAGGTTCCTCCCGCTACTCTTCCTGCAGCCGAAGGCTCTGGCCTTTCTCCTGCAGCGTTCCTCTAATTTTCAAAAAGCATGCCCATAATAAAGGTTTTCTTTTTAAGAAAGCCCCTTTTCTCCATTTAAATTTATCGCCCCCACCTCATTTCTTTATCTTCCATCCATCCATTCCATCCATCCATTTCATTCATACATTTCATCCGCCCACGTCACCCGTCCACTTCATCCGTCTGCATCAACCTTAATTCAGATATCTTTCCAACTTGTCAATTCATGCAGCGCCGTCATCTTTCTTCATACGTACGTGCAATTACTAAAGGTACGCCATATCTTTTCATATCGCATATTTGATTTATTTCATTCCATTCAATTACTGCTATGCATGTACCGGTCATTATCACCCGAATCTCTACCTATTTTTTAGTACATGTGAGGACACATGTCATCTTTTAAGTAGGGGGCGGGGTAATTCATTGTTTGAAGCCTGTCTTTTCACCATTGCCATAACTGCAAAATAATCTTTCTTTAATATATTTCTGGTACTTTCCAAATGTGATTACATGACCTTCTTTAATACATCTTTTTCTTGCAAACTACGATTAAGACTGCTTGTTTAAGAAAGTTTATTTTTGGAAAAAAGAAAGAAATGTGGTGGCCTGACAGAGAAAAACTAGAACAGAAAAGGAAATAAAGAATTTGAATCTTCAGCAAGAAATTGAGTTCAGCTAGAAAAACTGCAGACATGGGTGGTCAGTTGGTACGACATGAGCCTATAGCTCATGAATTGTTGTTGCAAAACCCGCAGACAACCCAAACATTTAGCCTCTGTGGATGGTTAAATTATTTTATGAGTTTAAATGATTTTGATGAGGAGGCTGCGACAGAATTTTTGAGAACACTTCTTGAAGAGGAACAAGTAGAGACAAAAGAAGCAGGGCATAATGGGCATGAGTTGCCAAGTCTTGATGATCTGGTTAATGCTGCTATGAAATTCTCGGAGGAAGCTCAGACTTCTTCACCACAGCAACAAGAAGAATTTATCCTACAGCAAGAACAAGAACAGGCTGAACAACTAAATGTGCCTAATGAAGTTATATTTCATCCTGCAATGTGTAAAGCCATTGTTGTGTATAGGAGAACCTTTTTAATTGAATTTCTAGAATTTGTTAAAAATAATTGGGAAACAGTTACACTGCAAACTGTGACTTTTCGACACATTGCCCAGACTGATATACAACAAATTCTGTGGCAAATAGAAAAGAAGAAATTGAAAAAGAAAATTGAAAATCAGAAACAGGAAATTGCTGAATTGAAAGCAAAAATGGATGAAATGCTAAAGGTAACCGGTCAAATTATGGAATGTAGACCGCCACCCAGAGTTTATGCTCTGTGTCTCAAAGAATAGTTTTTATGGTTTCAATTGATGAGAATTTCCAGAAACAAAGACCCCATAATTCATTCTGTCAAAGAATTTTATGAAGCATATCAAGCAGCCCCTAACTGGTTAAGGAATTCTCTGTGTGAATTCTATTTGCATGGATTTTTAATACCACTTGAAACAGAATGAAATCCTCTTCCATACATTGGTGATATTCATTTGAGAGCATTCATGTCATGGACAGCAAATGAGGTGAATTATGGCAGACAGTGGGAAACGTATGAGGAAATTGAGATAACAGAGCCTGTCCCATTATGCTCTCAAAGTTCAAACCCACATGCAATGCTGAAAAATTGGTTTGCATTGACATATGGTATTAATAATGTTTCAGCCAGAGCAAAAATATTTGACATCAGAAAGCAAGTATATGATGAATTCCAGGCACAACAATATTCTTTTTGGAGATTAGCATATACCAGAACTGAGAAAAGATGGGAAAAATTGACTGTTGGGTTAAGAAAGTCAGAACCACATGGTCGCCTCAACTTTACAGCTGCACTCAAATGAACCAGCAGATATATTCAATTGGGACTTCAAACAAGATTTGAATTGTGGCTGCCACTGACATTCAGACCCCCTGTGCTAATGTGGCCCCTGTATTCTCATTATGCTACAAATCTTAACAGTGAATTAGAAGACCACAGATATGAAAGGTGCCGGGATTTCAGAAGATTCTATTACAGGTTTGGACATCCATTCCAGAGTCATGCAGCCACTACTGACTTCAGAGAAACCACCAGGAAAGTTAATGTTGGAGGACCAGCATTGGGCTAAGTAGGGGGTAGTGATGAGCCTAAAATATGCTCATAATTTGATGTTATGATAAACTTTTAAATGACTTCATTTTTGCTATTTCATGGCTATTTAAACTTTGTTGAAACCTTTTATGGGGATATCCTATAGCAAGACACTTTTATATTCCTGCAGCCTATTGTGTTGACTTGATTGCATTTATTGCCCTGTTGACTCCCGAAAATGGCTGGTATATCGTATACAGTTTTTAAATGGTGAAATAGATTTGAAATGTGTGATTAATGAATAGATATAAATTGTATGTACCATATGCCTCTTCTTGCCGCGTCACCCATTTACCTTTTGTTTTGAGGTTGTTGAAGGATGGAGTCAAGCGCAGCCGATCTCGGCCTTGCAGTAAAGCCCATTTCCTGCACGACTTTGAGGAAGCTCCGGTAAAGACTCTTTGACCGAAACTGATTTGGAAAGATTTTAATGGAAAGTCAATCTGGAAGAGTGGAGCGCTAGATTCTCTCTGAATCGGGTTGAACACATAAATTCATTTATGAAGTTTGTTCCTTGATTCAGGGATATACTTTACTTCCACGTCTTTCTTTGATGAAGTTACTTAGTTAGTTGTTCTTTTAATTTAAAAATAAGATACTCCTCCATCGCGAGGTAGTGATAGAAGAGAAATAGAATGAGTAATAGATGATTTTTAGGTAAGATAGAAACAGAGTAGCAGAGATCATGTAAGAATCAGTATGATAATGAAAGACAAAATCTGTTTGACCAGAAGCAGAGTTTGTTGTTAGTTTTCACACCAACAAGACAATGTATTTCATTCTGTCTTCATGAATAAAGATCAATGAAGTTCTGAGTTCAGCATCTGTGTAATCAGTAGATGCTTGCTAAGGGGGCCCACTTAGTAAGTATCTGTAGTTAATTAGTTAGATGTTCTTTTCTGCTGATATCCAGTTAGCTTTCATCTTTTGAAGTTTTTATGCAAACTCAATCTTACACTGCTCTTGCAGCATAGAGAGTCCATCCCTGTGACTGTTCCTGCAACATAAGGCCAGTTCATGGTTTGTGCTTCAGTCGTAGCTGTTATAGTTTCTGTTTTAATCAAGCATAGTTGAGTTAAAGAATTATGCATTACCATTCTGTAGCTTAGATAGAATTTCTTTCCAGTATGTATTTTTGCTAAGATTTGACTAAAACAAATTTCTAATGCATATATTTTGCTGCACCATTTAAAGTCTACGTCCCCTGGTTTGACAAGTAAATGAACGTCCACAGAAAGATATTAGTCACCTGTCGGAATGTCCAATTCCCAGGAAAGTTTCACTGTGATATTCATATCCTTTTGTGAGTGCGAGCCAACACTTAGAAAATTCTAGTCTGGTCCTATGATATCATGTTGGGCCCCTCTACAATAACCTCTCTCAGTTTTTGTTATCTCAGAGTGGTTTTCCCATGGTGTCCAGTTTTCACTTGATGGAAAAAGTGTCAAATGCAAGCAATGCAAAGTTGCAAAGTGGTGCAAATTTTGTTCTGCAACTCGTGTGACCAAATGGTCTATTCCAACATGTCTAAATAGGTATGTTTACGCTAGGCATGGTTGTATTTTGCACCCAAACACGCAGAATCATTCTGAGCTACGTTCAACCAGATCGATCCCTTAAGGGTCCAAAGTGCAAAATGGCTGCAAACTTTAGCATGTTGTTACTCAAATACTGTAGCGCTTAAAAACTTCTCATCTAATCCTATGAGATCATGTTGGGCTCCTCTACAATAATCTCTCTCGGTTTTTATTATCTTGGAGTGGTTTTCCTGTGGTGTCCAGTTTTCACTTGATGGAAAAAGTGTCAAATGCAAGCAGTGCAAAGTTGCAAAGTGGTGCAACTTTCATTTTGCAGCTCGTGTGACCAAATAAACTATTCCAATGCATCTAAATAGGTATGTTTACACTAGGTATGGTCCTATTTCACACCCAAACATGCAGAATCGCTCCGAGCTATGTTCAACCGAATCAATCCCTTAAGGATTCAAAGTGCAAAATAGCTAAAAACTTTAGCATGTTGTTACTTGGATACCATGACACTTAGAAATTTCTCGTCTGATCCTATGGGATCATGTTGGGTCCGTCTACAATAACCTCTCTTGGTTTTCCCTATCTCAGAGGCATTTTCACGTGGTGGCAAATTTTCACTTGGGAAAAAAGTTGTCAAATGTAAGTAGTTGAAAGTTGCAAAGTGGTGCAACTTTTGTTCTGCAACTTGTGTGACCAAACAGACTATTCCAACGCATCTGAATAGGTATTTTTATGCTAGGCATGGTCCTCTTCCATACCCAAACACTCATAATCGCTCCAAGCTACGTTCAATCGGATCGATCCCTTAAGGGTCTAAAGTGCAAAATGGCTGCAAACTTCAGCATGTTGTTACTCTGATACCGTGATGCTTAGAAAATTCTCTTCTAATCCTATGGGATCACGTTGGGCCCCTCTACAATAACCTCTCTCAGTTTTTTCTATCTCGAAGGCATTTTCCCGTAGTGGCAAATGTTTACTTGGGAAAAAAGTTGTCAAATGCAAGTAGTTGAAAGTTACAAAGTGGTGCAACTTTCGTTCTGCAACTTGTGTGACCAAACAGACTATTCCAACACATATGAATAGGTATTTTTATGCTAGGAATGGTCCTCTTTCGCACCCAAAAACGTGGAATTGCTCTGAGCTACGTTCAACCGGATCGACCTCTTAAGGGTCCAAAGTGCAAAATGGTTGCAAACTTTAGCATGTTGTTACATGGATATCATGATGCTTAGAAAATTCTCGTCTAATCCTATGGGATCGTGTTGGGCCCCTACAATAACCTCTCTCAATTTTTTCTATCTTGGAGGAATTTTACCGTGGTGGAAAATTTTCACTTGGGCGAAAAGTTGTCAAATGCAAGTAGTTGAAAATTGCAAAGTGGTGCAACTTTCGTTCTACAACTCGTGTGACCAAACAGACTGTTCCAACGCATTCGAATGGGTACGTTTACGCTATATATGATCCTTTTTTGCACCCAAATATGCGGAATCACTTCGAGCTACATTCCATCGGATCGATCCCTTAAGGGTCCAAAGTGCAAAAAGGAAGCAATCTTTGATGGGCTATTACTTGGAAACCATGACGCTTACGAGCTCTCTATCTAAGCCTGCATGATCATGTTGGGCCCCTCTACAATAACCTCTCTCGATTTTTGTTATCTCAGAGTTGTTTTCCTGTAGTGTCCAGTTTTCACTTGATGGAAAAAGTGTCAAATGTAAGCAGTGTAAAGTTGTAAAGTGGTGCATCTTTCATTTTGCAATTCTTGTGACCAAACAAATTGCTCAAACACGTCCTGATAGGTATGTTTACGCTAGAAATGGTCCTCTTTCGCACCCAAACACATGGAACTGGTTTGATCTATGTTCAACCAACTTGATCCCTTATGATGGTATGCAAAACAATCGAAAAGAGAAACATACACACGACGGTTCATTAGAATCCATTCTTGTAGAATGGTTTTAGCTTTGATTAGAATCCATTCTTGTGGAATTCTATTAAGTTCCAAGCAACTTAGAAGTAGATTTCTGAAATAGACCTTTGAACTTGCTCATACAAGGGTTTGAGTGTAATATGTTGAAATAGGCCATTCCACCTATTGTTTAGGTTGTGTCTTAGTGATATGGGCCTGATGTAAGTAGGATAAGGAGTAGGAATAATAAAATAGCATTGGTAAAGGCATTGGAAGAGATTACTAAAGCTGCCCCTATTGAAAATTCAAAATTGAGGCCCCTTAAAAGCAAGGCTAGAAGTGGTGAAAAAAAGAAATTGCTTGAAAATAAGTTAGAATAGGTTGGAAATAGGGTGAGGTTGTGGAGTTTGATGTGTTCAAAAGGTCTGCAAGGACATGGGAGGTCAAAATTATGTTGTGGCATGATTCCCTAGTTGGGAAAACATAGGTTTTGAATGAAAAAGAGAGGTTTGAGGGAGTAAAAGTGTGTAAAGTCAGGGGGCATCATAATTTGGTGTTTAATTAAGTTTGTGTAGGAAAAATGAAGAGTGTTGGAAGAGGTTTTGAGGTTGTATGAGGTTCAGGTTCGGGTTTGGGGGTTCGGTTCACCAGTTTGGCCAAAAAAATTTGGAGGGGGGTTCAGTTCATTTTGGGTTCATTGGTACAAAAAACATGTAAAAATAGTATATATATATATATATATATATATATATATATATATATATATATATATATATATATATATATATATATATATATATATATATATATATATATATGCAGCCTAGAAGCATAAATTGGGATTAGAATATCACATAACATCATATAAATAACAAAACCAACATAAACTTGAATGTCATTTAAAACATGCATGATAAATATGCATCACTGAAACTTGAATTGTGGTAGCTTGATATACAAAGTCTATTGATGCTAGGGTTCAATTTGTATGATTTTGAAAAAAATAAGCCAACTGAGTAGAGTTATCAACGTTCTTCAGAAATCATAAGAATTTTTTTAGTACACTATCCATTTTGATGTATTCTTACAGTCTCAAACATTATTTTGTATCATTGTTACATTGGTCTTGAGAGTGGTAGCTTAATATAGCTCCACAATAAAAAATCTAGTTTACTTGTGCAGTGTAACAGTGGCATAGGCAGATTTTTCTTTCAAAGAACCAAAGGGTGACTGCACAATTGAAGTGTATAAACACATATCTTTTTGTAATATCAAGGATACTTTTTGAAACTTCCATGCATTCCTATTCTAAGAGGAAAAGTATTTTTCCTAATCTGTATGCAGCAATGCTTTTGACAGTGTCAAAAAGAGAAAAACTTCCTGAATGATGCAAAGGCATGGCCAAGCAATTCTAACTCTTCACATGAGAGAAGAGAGATGTTGGAGAGTACATCAAGTCAGTGAGAACATAAGTGTAATGTGTTTTAGTTTGTAGTATTCCTTTTTCTCTCTATAGATGTGTGATAAATTCTCAGTTCAATGATGCAAAACAATTTTTGAAAAAAGAAAGTTGTGTCACAATCCACTTTCAATCTAGCAAGCAAAAATGAAAGCTCAACCTCTTGGAATGAAAATGATTGTTTGCAAAATAAATGAAGAAGAATGAGGTAGTTAAGGTGTTTGAAGTGATTTAGAGGTCACTTTTAGGGTTCCCTTGGGCGTGGGTCAAAGTCAAACTTCATAAAACATTAAAAAAGTGTCCAAAAAAACACATTTTGGATGCCTAGGCACACGGGTTTTGTCTTGGTTCGCCTGGGTTCTGTCTAGGTTCTGCCCAAGTTCTCTTGGGTTTTTCTTGGGTGAACTAGACCCAAAAATGAAGGACCCTGGTCGAACCCACAGGTGAACCGAACCAAGACCCACACCAGGAGCAAACCAGGGCTAAAATAGAAAAACCTGATAACATAGATAATGTGTCAAGAAGTTGACTACTTCATCTAGTTTGAATATTATATTTTGCAGGTGTTGTGAATATTATGTATCCTTTGCTTAATTAAGTTGTTCCAATCAAAGGATTGAATATATTGGAATATTTTTATGAATCATTTCATGGAATACCAATTGAAAACATGTTTTTTGCTTTTAGATAAAGTTGTTTAGCATTAATCAATTAATTTATTCAAGACAAACAATTAAAAAAAACAATGATCAATGCTAGGGCTAACCAATTAATAAGTATACACGTGAATAAGTCAAGCATGTACATGTGTGAATAAGGGAAGCACAGGTAGTCACAAACACATAAGCCTTGAAGTATACACACGAATACATAGTATACACAACTTAATACCAAGTATATGCATGAATACAAGGTATACACATGAAAATGCGTAAGTCACAAAGTATACATTAGAACACACATAAGTCACAAAGTATACACATAAATTGTAAAGTATACACTTGAATACACGTAACTCATATATCTATTAAACCATGAATTTATAATGCAAATATGGACACCATCAATAACAAAGATTTGTATTAACCAAATAGCCATGTACGCATACATCAATATATGCCGGTATAAGTATAAAATATAGGTACAAAATAGCCATATAGGCTTATAAGAATGCCATATAGGCATACAATGTCAAATATATCCAATACAAAATATGTACAAAACTGCCATGTAGGCATACAACAAAGGGCTATGGAATCAAAATTCATTTCTCTCCATGCTTTGGAAATAAAGTATTTCCCTTTGCTTGTCGCTCTGATGGTGATAAGTCTGTCACTCATTTGTGTTGTACTCAAGGAGTGCTCTTGCTGCTCCTCCTACTATTAAGTTCTTGGTGAAGTTTTAACTGTTACAATAAGAAGTAAAGACATTAATATATAGAAATTACATTATAAAAAATGATATATTTAACAAAATAATCACTTACCACCATCTCACGATCACTCTCCATGAGGGAAATATTCGCACACCCATGTTGAGGCATGCTCAAGCCATGTATATTAAACCATCCAAATATAAATTAAACTACGAATTAATAATGATGTTATTTTTCACTAGAACTAACATCTATAACAACGAATTAAATTGAAATTTAGTAATTTGCCTCATACCTCCCCTATCAGAGCCATCGAGGATTGTATAGCAGATGAAACATCAATATCCATTGACCTCATAACATTTGGAGGTGTTTCCGCCACCAACATCTAGAAATAAAACAACAAATTATTCAATCACAAAAACTACAATAGCGATCCGTGTCATGACTTATAATGTATGAGGTTGTGTAGGTATTTTCATGATGTAATAAGGCTTAAATAGCCATTTTTGAGTTTGTAATGGTCTTTGGTAGTCATTTTAGGCATAAATTATAGAGTTGCAGAATATTAACAAAATTTGCCAATCAGTGTTGTAAAAATGCAAAAAGGTGACAAGCAAATGCAATTGGAAGTTGCTCCTAGACTTATTACTTATGCTATGTGAAGTAATTGCATCACTGCTTATGTTGACTTTCTAAACAACTATATTGTAGTTGAAATTTTGTCATCTATCAACATCTAGTTATTAGATATGGAATGTGAAGTAATGCTTTGAGTTTGAATGATGTGCAATGCAACGTAATCAATGATATGAATATAAACTACACAAATCTATTAAGTACAATTCATTAGTTAAACTCTTTATTATATTACCTGCATGTAGGTGTGAGTAAATCTACTGGCACTGGGAGGTGTTCCCTGGAAACTTCCAATATTAGTCTGTTCAACATCTAAAATCACATATTAAAATACCATTCATTAAACAATGCTATTAACATGTAATAAATTTATAATCGCTTACTAGTTACATACCCCACCGATAGGTGTATTGTAGAAATAAGTAGGTGGTGAGCCGGTGTATCGAGTCTCAACACTGTGACCTTGCAATTTTATTAAAATCATAAAACTAAATTAGTTAATCTTGCATTTCAAAATCACAATTTAATAAATTAAATTCAATGAACATGCTAATTTTTACTTGACTACCAATGCCATACACCTCATGCAAAATTTCAGCTACCCTCTCCATCTCCATAGCTGCAAATGGATCCTGCGTAGTAGCCTCTTGAGTGTAGATGGGGTCATATGAACAAGTCGCCCCGCAAGATTGGCACACATGGGTTTGAAGGCCACCACTCGAAGACTCCCATGGATGGCACTGTAGAATAGTGATGGTATGATGGATGACACTCTGGGTCAAAGTGTTGATCGCCTGCAATGTCTCTATGTCGACACTCTCCTTCACAACAGAAGGCATAACAACATGCTCACGAGGTGGCCTAGCGAGAGGTCATCTCCCTTGCTGCGTAGGATCCGACTATGCACTAGTTCTATCCTGAGTCGACCCCCCACCTCTCCCTTGGAGGTCCCTCATATCAAAATAATTTGGGATTTTTTTCAATATGAACTCACTGTATAGTTTCCTAAGAAAATATTGCAGGAATTCACAATTGTTGCATGGTGGGTAATCAAAGACCATGTACCACCTCTCATAAAAATAGTTCCCAATTTGTTGGTGGTGGCACCAATGAATAGGAAACCTCTTCTCATTGAGGGTAAGATTTTGATTTGTGCTTGTGTCGGTGAATAATGAGCACAAATCACCTTTTGTAATTTTTAAATCCTTTACATCTTTATATGATATTTTATCCACATAATAAGCCCTAGCCACTTGCCTCCTATCTTGCCATCCAGTTATTTGTTTGCTAATTGAATCTACATTTTTTAACATATCTTTCAATGAAATTGCTAGGGTCATTCTTTCTGCGGTTGAACCATTTGGATCACTTAACCTACTGATTAAATCCTCTATTTGTTTTTTGATGTTCTCAATTTCACTCATTAAATTTTGTTGAGTGCCAGGAGGGTGTCGAGTGATTGGTGGAGGAGGTTGTTGTTGAGGTTGATTTTGTTGTTGAGGATTTGGTTGCTCTTCTTGTTGATGATTTTGAGGGTTTGCAGGTTCATTTGAATCTCCTACAAATTCAAAAAAAAAAAATCAAATACAACCTAAAACTAACAAATTAAAAACAAAAAGAAAACAATCCTTACCTCTCACACCTCCTCGTCATTGTGGCACCATCCTTGTGAAGAAATAGTAACCGTTGGTGAAGATTTTTGCACAATTCCTCCTCCTAGAATGCGAGTGCAAAAAATTGGGGTTTTGGCTGCGGATACAACAAAAAACACAGTTGAAATGAAGAATGAATGAGAGTTTCACTTCTTTTTTTGCTTTTAACTTGCCATAACACGCTCACATTATAGAGCATTCACGTTATCAATTTTTGAAAAAAAAATTTGAAAGTGTCCACAAATTTTCTACCCATCTCCATGCACCTGCCCATATCGTAAAGCTTTAAAATTATACTTATCAAATGAATATAATGATTAGAAAATATAGCTATTCATCTAATTCTCTAAAGATGCAAAAGAATTCCATGTATCACAAGATTAGAAACAACATTATTCTTCATTCCTAGACCAAGTAAAGCCTCTTTCCAATTCAATTGATTTCCAAATAGGTTAGGTATATCTCTAAACATTACATACCAATATTTTGTGGCAAATGTATAGTGCTAAAATAAATATTTCATGGTTTCATCTACGTGATGAGAGAGAAATATAAATGGATAAATAGGAAAAAATATTAATCTCTCACCAATTAGTAGTTATATACTTTAATATTATCTTTAACCAAGCATTGGAGTATCTACAATAACTTTAGATTTCCAAATTTGGGAGCTCAATTTACTACAATAATTATGATTGAATATGTGCCTCCATTTAATTTATTGATTCAGGGAATTAAGTTGATAGTGAGGAGAAGAAGGAGATGTATCCTCTTTAAAGGGAAGAATGAGAAATGATGAGGATATAGCTAATATGAATATTTGAATAAATTGCAAGCAATTTGAGTGCATAATTTAATAGTTGAATTAAGAGACACATGAGTACATAAATATAATATTTTTTGCATACTTATTACTCAATCCAAATCATTGTTTGATGTTCTACTAAGAATACCATACTAGGGAATATTGTAGAGGACTATTTAGGAAATTAACAAATTTAACAAGGGAAACAATCAATAAAAACACAATTCAAATGATCAAATAACTTACTTCAATGAAGCATGTGCACAAACAGTGTAAATGAAACAATATCAATCTTACATCCACAAAAATATGCCTGAACTCAATCCATTATGTGTGATAATGATGTGATAAATATATGTGGATTTATCTTTAACCTTAATATAATCTTGATAAAAAAATGGATACAAAATTCATCAAAATCCATGGAGAGATTAAATGGCTAAATGATGTGTGTTTTATAGCTTTTATTGATATTTGATCAACGGTGTAGGATGCTTGGAGAGATCAACATATGAGATTGGTTGAGAGATCATGATAAATGTGTAAGTGGCATGTGTCAACATGAAAGGCTAAGGTGTGGAGTTAAGAGGTTTCTTGGAGAGATGAACAAAAAGGGGTCTTAAGTGGCCATTTTTTTGAAATCAGGAAAAACTAATCTTGGGTGATAAATTGAAGATAGTTACACTCAAAACTTGAAGATGCAACAAGAACAAGAGTCGTAGTGCTCTTAATCTACTTTCTAAACTACTATTTATTTTTTAAATGGTGGAGATTGAGTTCAAATAGGGGGGTCACACAAAGTTTCTATTTTTATCAAAAAATGTAACATAGCATTTGGTGTGTCCCCCATAAAATGTTAACTTTTTTTTAGTATTTCAAAAATTACTTTAGCAAAAAAAATAACTAGCACCATGTAGTTTAGGCTTGATTTTTCTGCTATTTTTAAAATAAATATATGATTTTTTCCTAATTTTCAAAGTGGACACATCCTAAAACTAAAAAAATTGAGCATGCATCCCCCTAATTTTTTGGAAAATAATAAAAAATCGAGAGTCTAGTTTGTAAAATGTAATTTTTTTAAAATTTCGATGAATGGGTAAAAAATGAAACCGAAAATACCATACACATCTTTATCATCCTTACCATCATCATTTCTTTCATCATTCACCAAATTCTTATCATCTTTGACATATCTCATCATCCAATCACAATTCATATCACATCCTATCAAAATCAATATTGCCAAGAGTCTATCTAGATCCTTATCCTTGATATCAAAATCCCTAGATCAAAGTCTTACTTAGGTGATTATCTAAGCCTTAGTAATAATATCCAAGTCCTAAGTGATCATCTGAGCTTAGGTAAGCAAATCATATTTTATCCAAGCATTGTACAAGTGATTATCCAAGCTTGAGTGAGCAAATCCAAGCCTTTCCTAGGTGATTATCCAAGTCTAGTGTAAGTAAAACCCCAACCATTATCAATCAAGGATCTACTCAGATTGATACTTTATTGGTCTTGGCTCATCCATTTCTTCATTATCCCCTTTCCATATATTTCATCATTATCCCCTTTCCATCCATTTCATCATTATTTCCTTTTCATCCATTTTATCCTCTCAATCCTCCGAAATCCAAGGTCTATCCCCAATAATTTTCATCTCCCACAGTTAGTCCTAGGTCTCTCTCTCTTGGATTCCTATCACAAGGTTCCAAGCAAGAAATCAAATTATGGATTCTCAAGATTTCCCCTCATTATCTCATGAATCATGATACACCCTTTGAGGAGGTGGTGTGCCAAATCCCTATGGAGAACCCATTTTCATAGTACATCATCTTGATCATGATTCAAGTGACCAAGACTCCCAAACCTCATTAGAGGACTTCTCCAAAGACACCCAAGATATTTAATTGATTTATATATATATCATGAAGCATCCCAACCAATATATTCTTATTCTTGCAAACAAAGGTGTCAAATTACCCCTTGATTTTGATGCATCTCATATCATCCAACAACCTCCTTCTACCCCCACATTTCATTCATCGTAATCCTACATATATTCCATCTTATTCTAATCCTCATAATCCTTCATCCTTTCCCTCTTCTTCTAATACCCCCATTTCATCTCAAACCATTAATATCCCACTTACATACATAAAATCCCCTCTCATACCCAAAACATTTCATCACATATATCCCTTCTCCTCATGTCTCAACATTCATCCCTCCCAACACATTATCTCATCTCCAAAACTCAAATCCAATTTCTTCCAATCCCTCTCATCTTTCCATCAACACCTTCAATCTTTCAACCCATTTCTTCCTCTCATAAATATCAACACACATCATCCTCACAACCTTCCATATCCAACTATTAATCACCTCCCTTGAATTTCACATGTATCTTGGCCCAAGACATGAAACAAATAAAGGATACCCTCAAAGGACTTCAACTAGGACATCACAATAAATCTTATAGCTTCCAAGAACTATTTCCTTATCCTTTCAACAAGCCCATCACCATGATCCCCTTTCCCCAAAATTTTGAAATTCCTAAATTTGACAAGTACAAGGGAAAGGGGGATCCTAGGGAACACTTAAAGTAATTCTAAATTTCTTTCCAAGAGGTTTCCTATCTTGACACTTATCTCTTGATGATCCTACCTAGAAGCTTGAGTGGACAAGTCCTTGATTGGTTCACTCACCTCTCCATGGGACAATCACAACATTTTATGAGCTAGAAAATACATTTTTTACTCACTTTTTTATAACATAGATCATGATATCACCATGATGGACCTTTGAACACTAAAAAAAAGAATGGTAAATAATTTTCCTCATTTTTCCAATAGTGGAGACATCTTTCTAGCTGCTTTGCATGACCCATACCTAAAAAATAATGTGTCACTATCTTTGTTGAGAACCTAAACTCTAAATTTGGATTCCATATTTGCATGTAATATGTTCACTCTTTTGATGAAATTATATAAAAAGGAATATCTATCAAAAAATCCCTTATCACCAAAGGCCTAGTCAAGATATACAAAGAAGAAAAATACAATACTCCTCAATCTAGTGATAAATCCTATTTTTGGAATAACAACAAAAATATGGTCAATAATAGTCTGACTAATTCAAAACATGTTCAAAATATCCAAATACTTCACCATCAGCATCCCATAACAATCTAGCTCCCCAATAACATGTGGTAATTCCTAAAGGTAAACCTAAACGATATGTTAGGTGTGAATATACCCCTTGGGTGAACCACTCAAAATATTCCTCCAAAAGATCATCCAAGCCAACATGATCCAATTTCCACCCATCAAACCCCTTGGTATTGATGTGCCTAAACCCTCTTGGTATAAATAACATGAATTTTGTGACTATTATAGGGTTCATGGACATAAAACCTCCTGATGCATGAAACTTAAGAACTTTATCCAAGATTTTATTGATCAAGGAGATATCTCTATTGAATTCCATACACCCCCTAATGAAAACGGGTATATACAAGCAACATTTTCCTTAGCATAAATATGGTAAAACTTTCACATCATACAATGTAGTGCCATATACATATAATAACAATATCTCATCAGATTTTCAATGGCTGCATCAAACAAATTACTTCCCAAGTACCTACCATAACTATCAAAGTTCCTAATTTTTTCATCACTATCCAACATAGTCAATCACTATCCAAGGAGCTTTACCCTTTTCTCAATCTACTAGTCAATATAGCATCCTTGAACACTTGAACAAAATACCAACATAAATATCTATCCTTGATATATGTACATATCTCTCATCCATAAGGACCTTCTTGAGAAAGACTTCCATGAGTACTATGTCCCTAATAAAATTGATCTTGTTCAATTTCAAGACATGATAGGACACTTATCATCTCCACAAGCCTTCACCTTTTACATTAAATAAATTCCTTCTATTGATCCATCCCATAACCATCTGCTTCACATTCAAGCCCATATCCATAAAACTAAGTAATCAAACACGTCCTAGTAGATGGTGGATCATGACTTAATCTTTACAACCTTGTAGCATAAAAAAATGTCACCCTTGACAATTTCACACTAGGTTTAGCTCCCCCTATGTGCTTGGACCTAATTATGCATTTAATTATCTTGTTTTTTAATATTTGTGAAGTATGAAAAGTGATCCTAGATGCAACTCGGATTGAATTATTTTCATTTAACATCACATTTGAACATAAACCAACTAGGGTTAATGATTAGCTTGTTGCTACAAGTGAGATCCAATATCCTAGGGTTCGTGTTCTCTTTTATGTTTGTAGAGATGATAAATTTTATTTGTGTTTTAATAAGCCTATTTGGCATATAACCCTAGATCTAAAAATATAATTTATCACACAAAAAAAATAGAAAGTAACATAACAACTTCATATCTGATAAAAAGATAGAGAGAGGAACCTATGATTGAAACCTAAGGTTGAATTTCAAGGACAAGGGAGCTAGGCACCATAGACTAAGATGCACCTTTTTAGATCTAAAAACTCTGAAATGTATGGTGTAGTTTGCTCTATGTTTTCTATAATTGTCTTATGATGAAATTTTTGGATCTAACCTAAACACATGAAAAGAGGTAAATGTTGTGCTATATAGGGGCTTTCCTAAGTCAAGCCCCATTTTGGTATTTCTACCTCAATGTATAATGATTGATGATGATCAAAAGGGTATACCCTAGGTTAGGTAGAGGCCAACACAATAATAATTGACTAAAATGATAAATGATCGAATGATAATGTTACCTTGATGTGAAATCCTTGATGAAGTGATGTAACACCACAAGTTGACACAAATTTTGATTGATGGATGGTTTGATTGCTTGATAGAACTGCAAAAGGTTAGTTTCCAAAACACAATAGATTGTTGTAACTAGCATGTAGAGGATAACTCAATACTTCATAATTTTACATGATTGATCATTATAGCTCCTTGAATATAATTTATTCCTTCTTTCTGATGACTTTCCAACTTGATCTTGATTGACAAAAGTGCTATAATAATGCTGCTAATTTTTCCCTTGAATTGCCTTGACTTTTTTTAGGATCTTCAATTTTCTCAATAGAATTTCTAAGATTAAAATGGTGAAAATGACTTGTGTTTATATGCAATTCTTCTAATTTCTTGAAAACCAAATATTGATAACCGAAAAATAAAATTTGAATTTTAAATGTTAAGATGCCAACACCGACATATTCAAAATTGGGCCAAAATAGGCTAGATAAGGGCGTTGGGCACCATAGTCCAGATCCATCTTTTTTGAGGCCTTCAAAATCCGTATTAAATATTAAATGTTTATTTTCAATCCCATCTTTTAATTTCTCAAAAATATTTATAAAATGGGGAAATTAAAATATAATTAGGCCCAAGCCATAGGGGAGAGCTAAACCTAGTGTGAAATTATCAAGGGTGACAATTTTTGATGCTGCATTTAGCCCCCACCTTAGTGAGAGTATTAACTTACACATAGACTCACACTAAAGTAAGAATAGGCCAAGAAGGGTTCAATTATCCAAACATTGAAGAGATAGGATGACATCGAATCTAGGCGATGTGTTAGCCCCTAAATTCAAGATCGTATGGAAAGACAATGGAAGGACAAAGGACCATATATAAATATTAGGTGCAATGCAGAATGACAAACATAAAGCATACATAACAAAGACATGCAATCAAACACAATGAAGATAGAAAGAAAATATAAGACAATACACGAAGCAAACATGTGAAAGGCACAAGGAAAACACAATACCATACACAAATAAAACACACCAAATAAACAAAGTATACACACCAATGACATAATGTAGACATGTAACAAACATAAAACAAACAAATAAAAATACAATAAGACATAAACACAAGGTTAGTACTAAAATGGATTTGAGTTAGTAAGATAAAGAGACCTTAGTCTTAAATTGATCTAAAATACCAAATGTCATCCATTGAATGTGATGTTTAGATAGAATGGTGGTCTCATAAGGATTGGCAAGTTGCATTATGCTAGATCACTTATGAAACACCTGGCTCCACTAGCAAGCAAGGTGTGTTATACTAGATGGCCATGTAAATTCTCAAGTTCATGAATCAACAAGTTTTGTTATGCCAAATCCATGAAATATTTTTCCAATCACACCTTAGGGAACACACAAAGGTTTAACATCTTGGGGGATGAATCAATTCTTAACATCATAGGGGATGAATTGATAAGCACACCTCAAGGGGTGTTATAAACACCACCACCACCAAAGGGGTATGTCAATAAGTCAAAAATCACAAGACGTCGATGGAAATGGATAAGATGATATGCTCCTCCCTTAAAATATCAATATACTTGCTATTTTGGTTTTTTAAGGAAAATAAGGGGAAGAGGGGATCCTTGAAAAGAATACACATCTCTCAAAACTAGTTATCCTTGCTCCCCAGATATAAAAGGAAAAGATGACCTCGCTAGACATTATCATGTTGCTACCATAGAAAGAGATATGGCTGCACATAAGATTGTACCACCACAAATGACAATGAGAAAACATATAAAGCTACAAATGCCACATAGTGAGGATCAACACAATAGAAAAAAAATAAATTACTATTAGAATGATTAGGTGCATCAACACATGGAAGAGTGCCACAATCAATAAGAAGTGGGAGACAAATTTTTCTTATGTGAAGAAAAGTGTGCTCGCTTACCACATTATGTTATAAATATAGTGGATGATGGAGGATGAGATGTAGATGAAGGAGAAGGGTGGAAAACTAAACCCCTTTTAGAAAGGTATAATGTAGAATTCACATGATCCTTAACTCCTTGTTTCATGTTTTCATTATATCCACTTTTAGAAAACATTTTATATTCTTGATCTCATAACACATTTTCAACTCAGATGGAGAAGTCTTATTTTCATGCTTATCAGAATACTTGATTCTATCACAAGAATACAAATCCCTTTTAGGTGTTAAATTTTAAGGTTAGACATTGTCAACACATGAGGGATGAAAGCTAAAGAGCCCCCATCACCATCATGGGATGATGTTTTTTGACTTGTTGATTTACAACAAGTTTGAGAAAATGAAACATAAGACTTCTTAAGTTGATATTGCAATATTTTACCTTTTCCTACAAAGGAGGGTGTAAAATCTAATAATCTCTAATCACAACTTGTTATTAAAAATGAAGACATATTGTGATAATTATTTATAATTTGAGAAGAAGAGTCAAAAGATTTTGTTAGAACAATATCTGAATCTATGGACTCTAATGGTGACATTTTGTATTCCCCAATGAAATTAAATGTAAAATCTAACAATCCCCAATCATCACCCAAGAGTGTTTCCATGGTATCATTATAATTTGAAGGTAATGACTCCACTTTTGAATATAGAATTAAAGTACTAAGAGAGTTGGAAGTGTTATGTTTGGATTCAATTTGTAAATTATAACTCTTTTCATTTGATTTAATCATTTGTATCTTGTCATTATATTCATACTTCATCTCACGGTGAAGAGTAGACAGGATTCACTTCATGGCATGAATCCACGGTCTACCTAGGAGAAGGTTGCATGATAAACTATCTGGCTTGACATGGATAGAGTAGGTAAAACCACAAGCCCTATCTTAATAGGTAATGTTATTGTTCTTAATAGTCTCCAACTAACATTATCAAAGACACGAATATAAAGATTATCTTGTTGTATGAGATTCTTATCTACACCAAGTTTATCTAGAAGATCAACGCTACAAACATTAAACCCTGATCCATTGTCAATAAGAGTACATCTAACCCCAGTTTTATTAATGATTACCATTATCATTAGAGCCTCATGTTTTTCGGACCTTAAGTGGAGGTAATTCATGTTGGGGAAATGTAATATCCAATTTTATTGCATGCATAAAATAAAATAAGGCTGCTACTTCATTTGGTTTGACAGAAGATGGAATGGAAATCTTCTACAAAGCCTCTTGGAGCATCGTGTGGTATGTACGTTATGTTTGAATCAAGTACCAAAGGGAGATCTTAGCTGGAGGATTAGGAATTTTCTCGACAAGATCATATTCTTTACTACTACGTCAAGGAAGGCTAAGTGGTGGTGGAAGATATGGTTGAGGAAATGGAATGGATGTTGGTGTTTGTTTTGGTTTCTTTTTATTTATAGTGTTATACTTGTGAGAAAGTGTGTGATAACTTGGTTTCTAAAACACATATTGGTTCACATGTTTACTTTGAGTGAGTTGTTTTGCAAATTTTAGGATATGGCCATGAGGTTTTGGAGGTCCTATAATGGGAGGTGGTTTAGAGGGAGGTTCAATGACAAGAGGAGGCCCAATAATAAATTGTGGGTTTACTATTTTAATTGTGTTAACTACTTGTTGATGATCTTTTATCAAAGGAAGACCTAATGCCAATTTTGAATCTTCATCGATAAAAAACACTTTACTATTATTTGAAGTAAATGTAGCAACGATGATATCCTCTTGCACCAATATATCTTCCCAAGTAGGAGAGGTATTGGGAGAGGGACAAACATGATTCTCATGATTATCAATGATTGGATATTCTTGCACCAAAATACCCTCACAAGTAGGAGATATGTTGGGGGAGGGACAAACATGATTATTTATGATTGAATCCTTGTGTGTCAATATATCCTCGCAAGTAGGAGAGATGTTGAGAGATATTGAGAGATGGACAAGCATGAGTATTATGATTACTTGAAGAATGAAGATTAGGTAAAGTGATGTTAATAAATGTATCAATGATTTTATTTTGTTTGACCACAATGTTATCATAGGTAGAAAAATATTGGTCAATCAAAGACCGACGTATATCCCTTTTTATGGCAAGGTGAAATCACAATATTGTGTTTCACTTTTTGGCCAACATGGATAGTTATATCAAAAAATTTAACTAAATCTTCACCTCCTGAGACCTATAGTAGCTAAACCGTTAAAATATGAAGATGATGTGAAATAGTGATTTGTGGCAATTTGAGTGTAGATTCTAAATATATTTTTAATCTTTTTCTAAAATAAATCATGAATATTTCAACATCTCTTTTAATAAAAAGTTTTAAATAGTAAACAACATTTTCAAAAAGTAATGTTTATGTCATCAAACATAACTCTTTTTCTAGAAAGGATAAAATTATAATTTTTAAAATATATATTCTTAACATCAATATCTAGTACAAGGATATTTTTCATAATTTTTTGTTACACATTTTTTTAATTAAATTTTGAAGTCATTATAACTATAATTTGGACATAGATGTATGTTATCAAACATAACTTGTTGTGTATATGTCAAAATCCAATTTTTTTTTGGTGAAACAAGGACATCAATACCTAGGGAAAAAGGTATTTTTTGATTTTTTCTACAATGATTTACTATTTTTCCACCTTTTTAGAATGAAGAACTTTATTTTAAGTGAAAAACCTATGTTCAGTAAAAATTGAAACTTAAGCACATGATAAAATGAAAAAATATAAAAACTATGTACTTGTTGGAAAGATCATTTCGAGGGCTATAATTTCAAAAAATATAATTTCTAAATGATTTTATTTAATCCATCAAAAGGTAAAGATATTTTTTTTTTGCTAGCATTTTGATAGGTGTGAAGGAGACTTCGTTGTGGGTATGATTTAATACTAGAGGGATTATATCCAAGGGGGTTTGATCTAAGGGGATCTTATCTAATCCTCTTCAATTAAAACCCTTTAGATGGAACCTTCCAAGGCTTAAATCATTAGTTTTTTCTAAAAATAAGTGATTTCAAGAAAAAAATCAAGATGTCCCAAAAGTGAGACACACTATTGTGGTAGCACCCAACATGGAATGGAGTTCAAGGAAACAACTAGGAAAAAATTAGACAATTCATATTTTTCTATATCAAAACTATACTTTTGAAAAGAAAAAAAAATTAGTATTATTTTTCTTTAGGGGGTAATGCACTAAATTAGGTAAATTAGGGAAATTGGAAAACACAAAACAAAATTTGGAAGTTTCAAGACAAATTGCCAGAAACAAGAATTAGATCTAAACAAAGACCACATATAGGGTTTTAAACAAGAAATTTGATGCCAAACTAATTAGACAGTGGCATTGGGTACCCTAGAACAAAGGAAAGATTTTAAAATTTTCAAAATTTGGAAAAAAACTACAATGTTTAAGGGTCTGATTGTGGAGGATGGGGACCAACTACTCAAGACCCCAGGTAACGGGAGGGTGTAGAATAATAGGATGCCCTAATCTACCTCAAGCTAAGGGATTGTTTAAGATAGGTTTGGTGTTTAAAAGGGTGAAAATGAAGGAAAACTAATCTTCCTCTTTCCTTCTGCCAACCCGAGAGTCTCAGGAAGTTAGGCAAATATTTTCCAAAGTCTGGACTGTGACTTAGGTAGCTCATTGCTAGGGACTCCAACACAAGAGACGGATGACAGTGCGACATGTTGGCATCCCAATGGGGCGTTGGGATTTGTATGGACAAAGAGCGTAAAGTACAGTAAAAAATCAAAGAGAACCTACTAATGACCTAACAAGTATAGTTTAAGGCGATGAAAAAAACAACTAAATAACAAAATAACAAGAATACTTTAACTTGGTCTAATTTGTACAAATTGACAAGAGAGGGTAAGGAAAATGCACCTTCCTACCCATGAGTTGATATCTTCAAAGTATTTACTTAACAAGAAACCTACACACACAAGACAAAGAAATGTTGGCGTTGTGTATAGAGGACTCTCGCAGTCAGTCCCTCACTTTGGTGTTCCCACTTGCACATACAACCAATATAGCAATGATAGGAGAAATGTGATAAAGAAAAGTATTAAAGTGAAAGTACTAAGCACTATGCTAACAATAATATGCTACGAAAATAATAAGATAACACTAGGTAAATGAAATTTGGAACAATATCACCTTCAACCATGTGCACTTAAGAAAAATGAGAGGAGTGATCTCACAAGCTTGTAAATGTCGATGTCGCCGCAATAACGAGGAGATTGAGTCCAAAAAACACCAACTTGTACCTTCAATGGAGATGAGAATGTTGTGAAAAAAGTGTATATGGTTTCTAAGAAGGAATGGGATCAAGAGAGTTCAAGAGAGAGTGAAGGAAATTGAATGAATGAAGGATATAGTGATTTGAAGATAAAATTGGAGGTAAAGGAGCCATTCAAGTTTGGCTAGGGGAGTAGAAACGTTATACTTCATCACCAATGGAGAATTGTAACACCTCTACATATTCTAGAGGCAGGAATCTTGTCAGGACAGTTGTGTGCTACACAAACATTTGCACACCGCGCTAGCATCCCTAATAGAATATCTTCCATCGACACAAAAAAACAATTTCCAAGTGGATGGGAAGTGAATGCAGGACACAAAATAGCATCATTGGATTTAATTTGTCTAAGGTAGGAGGTATTTGAATGTGGAATTTGTAAGTGGTGCAAATTCATAGCATTACATTGATGTTGCACATGTACAGGTTTGAATGTAAACAAATTTCTAGAAATGTGTAAAAACCTAATTTTCTATGTGAAACATACACATGCATAAAAAAATGTATTTTAAAGCAATGAAGTATGTTCAAATGATATTTTTTAAAATTTAAAATGTTCTAATTATCTAAATTTATTGATACAATTATCGATCAAAGAGAAAATGTTGGGTGGAGTGCCATGGGAGGAGCCTCCAAAAGTCAATTTTCAAAATTCACAATTGCTTCCTATCAAAATCTTCCTCAATGCAGGTTACAAATGATAGAGTGCAACCATCTTTTCTCAGGAACATGGGGCTAGGTGGAATAATCACCAACACTTCTTTGTTTTATGGTTCATACTCTAAATCAAGCTTTGTTGGTAAAAGAGGAAACCTTACCTACCACAAAGGAAAATTTTGGCTTTAGGATAACTATTTTCAAAAGGAGGTTTCACAAAAATTTGCTAACTAGGGGCCAACTACTTATCCAAATACTACCCCCCATTTAGCAAATTTTCCAAATAACATTACCATTCCAAAAGTTACCCCCTTCAATCCAAAAATACTCAAGCACCAAAAGCTTCCTCCAAAATGGCACACACCAAAAATACCACCAAGAAAAGTAGGAGCAAGACAAAAATGGGTGCCAAAACAACCAAAGATTAGAAACCATTGGGATAAGTAAGGTTTGGTTCAACTGCTCCCTCCTCGACAGGGCATTCCAAAGGGGACTATGAATGTAACATTTCTAGATGAATGTATTTCTTTGTAGATCATTAAAGATATTTCGAGAAAAAGTGCTATATTGTAAGATCTAGAACTTTATCCATGAGCAAAAGCTTTTGAATGAATGGATATTTGATGAGAAAATCAAGTTTTTTATGTATATTGGGGGAAGGGTTTCTGTGTGGTGATTTTTCCTTCTAAAGAACATATATATGAGGTTTACAAAACTAAGTCTTGGATTCTAGAAGGTTCAAGCCTCTATATTCAGCCATGGATGCCAAACTTTAATCCCTCTAATTCTGAAATAAAGTTCATTCTATTTTGGGATCAACTATAGTCTTTTCTACTGGAATATAAAGAACCAAAAATAGAGGAAAATTTGGGTAATCAAATGGGTATTTTTATCGAACAGGATCTCACATTCTTTAAAAACCCTACTTACCTAGTAAGACTATGTGTCCTAGATGTAACAAAGGAATTGTCATCATGTTTTTTGTTGCATTCAACAAACGGGGTGTGGGTACAAAAAAAATCATAGAAACCCCAGAATAAATTTGTGCAACATGCCATTTGCTAGGAAATTTTAGTAAATAATGTCCAAATATGGAAGTTCTGCCACTCATGCATCACCAGGAATCACAAAATAATGATGAGCCAGAAGTGGTATTCTTTTCAAAGGATGACATTCTTTTCCTTGAAATAAACCCTAAAATGGTTGCTATAAATCAAAGTCAATTGTCCATATGCTCCAAAGCCATAGTTCCAATTCAAAATAAAGAAAAATAAATCTCTCAAAAGTTTCACAAATATTTATTAAGGGAAAAAAGCAGTCATTGTCATTCCAAGTCCTCCCCAAAAGTGAAAACTTCAAGTGGATATGTTTTCAAGTCCTATAATGAAAGATGGAGAGAATGTAATATCTCTTCCAATGAGGAGGTTATATCATTTTTCTCTCAAGGTTTCCCATTCCCCTCCTACCATATATGATTATCAACTGGAGGACATTATCAATGCATTGATTTTTGGGAACAATGGTTTAAACCTATCAAAATCTAAAATTTTAGAGTATATAAAGGAAGAGTTTTCCATAGTGAGTAATGTTTGGTTAGGGGGAGATCATCTATTGGTTGTTGAGGGGGAAGGGTTTACAAATTTTGACCATGTTTTTTTTTGAAAAAAAAAGTTACTATTATTAGAAAATAAACATGAGCAAGTATATTTCACTCCTAACCAAGATGATTGTTTTGAGTTGTTGGATTTCAAGGGTCTAATGGAAAATGGAAACCTTGATTATTTAGCAAATAACATAGCCAAAATGGTGGGATCTCAATTAACTAATAAAATTTCAGAAGTGGTGCTCAGGGAAGAAGGGGAGTATGATTTCTCCCAAACTCTTGCTATATATCAAACACCCAACTCAAAACCTGTGATTAAAAAACCTTGGGAAGCGAGGTAGAAAATCCATCTCAGTCAAGACTCTAGAGGAAATTATAGCAAGTATTCAGAAAACACTAGATAAAAGTATCATTGTAGCATCAAATAAGCAACCTAGACTGAGGAGAGTGTGCTACTCTCCTTGAAATTAATGAAAATTATATCATGGAATGTTAGGGATATTAATGCCCCTAACAAACAAGCTCAAATCATGCATCAATTGGATGATTGTTGAGCAGATATAGTACTGCTTCAAGAAACAAAACTTTCAAAAGCTATGTTTGGCACATCTCTTAAAAAGTGGACTAAATGGGATGTTAGTCAATCACTTGCTCAAGGGGAATTGGGTGGGCTTCATATTTTTTGGAACCCAAAAATAGTTAGCATAGATCCTGTTTCAAATGAAAGAAATTGGTAATTGGTAAAAGTAACACATTTTAATCTTGTCTTTTGGTTATTAATTGTGTATGTTATTTCAACAACAGTAGCAAAGAAATTTCTTTGGGACAGTTTAAAGGAAGTTCTAGATCAACTAGGGGCTGATAAAGTAATGCTAACAAGGGATTTTAATGCAATCACTTCTCTAAAAGAAAAGAAAGGTGGTGTTCTTCCTCAAAAAATAATGGAATATTTTACCTCTTTCATTCAAGATAATGAATTAATTGACGTTCAACCAAGTAATGGGAAGTATATTTGGACTAACAAAAGGAAGGATTTCCTACAAATACCAGAACGTCTAAACAGATTTTTGTCCTCTCCAAGTTGGTTTTCAAGAGATTACATTATTTCATTAGAAATTTTACCATTTTCAAGTTCAGACCATTATGCAATATCCATGATAATATCAACAAAGCTATCTAGGCCAAAAAGTAAATCTTCATTCAAATTTGAATCAATGTAGTTTTGTCACCCATATTTCTTGCCATTGCTCAAACATTGTAAGAAACTGTAGTTCATTAAATGGAAAATAAGAACATGAAATGTTCAAATATTCAAAAATGTATTTATACAAAAAGAAAGGTTATATAAGCAGCCATCTAACATAAATAGCCATATTATTTCTCATGGGATGGATGTTGCATCATTTGAGCAACAAAAAAATTACAAGTAGAATGGGAAAAATTGTTGGCAAGGGAGGAAGTTTATTGGAGGAAAAAGTCAAGAGAACTATGGCTGAAAGAAGGTGACCAAAACACAAAAAGTTTCCATATTTCAACTCAATTGAAAAGAGTAAAAAATTGCTATGTTTTCAATTAAGGATAGCACAACAAGTGTTATACTTACAAACTAAGAAGATATTCAAAATGAAGATGTTAAATTTTTAAAAAAATTATTGTCTTCTCCAATGTTCCAATCTCCACAGATAGAAAAAGAGAGGGAAGAACTATTGGATGCCATTCCAACTTTGATCCATCAAGAAGACAATTACTATCTACTCAAGCCTTTCATTTTGGATGAAGTGAAATCCGTACTCTTTTATTTATCACCTGACAAGGCACTAGGTCTAGATAGCTTTACAACCATATTCTTTCAAAAATATTGGGATTTCATTTATGTTGATCTTCTTCGAGCTATAGAAAAATTAAGAAAATAAGGTACTATGCTAAAGCAATTCAATATATAACTTAATTGGAAATTATTCCAAAAGTGAAGGATTCCAAATCATTTTCAGATTTCATACCTATTTCCTTATTTAATATAATTTATAAAATATTCACAAATGCAATATACCTCAGGCTTCATCCCTTCATTTCTAAAATTATTTATGAGGAACAAGGTGGGTTTGTTCTAGGAAGAGAGATGACAAAAGGTGTTGTGGTAGAACATGAGGTGTTACACTCAATAAACTCTAATAAACTACCATCCTTCATTATTAAACTAAATATGATGAAGGCTTATGATAGAGTAGATTGGTCTTTTCTACTTCAATCATAAAGAAATTTGGATTTGGGCATAGATGGTATAAATGGATACATTCGTGCCTGTCAAGTGCAAAAAAAATTGTTTTAATTAATGGCACACTAGCTAGCTTTTTTAGTTCTACTCAAGGTTCTCATTAGGGGGATCCACTATCACCATTTTTATTCATAATCTTAGGAGAAGCTTTGAGTAGATCTATTCAAAAGGTGCATCTACAAGGCTTATGGAAGGGTATTGTTACCTAATTGTGTTTTTCAGCCCAATCAGGCAGGGTTGGAACACTAGTGAAGACTTAAGAGTGAATGGTACATAATTTTTTTTACTAAAGACCTCATATGTTCATTCAAACAATGCAATAGAAAGAATTTTCAGTTTATTGCATGCAATTGTTTTACATAAAAGTGATTTGTTTTTCAAAATTTGCATAAAATAGTTGTTATATTCATTGCAAAAGAATATGCTCATAGGTTTCCCACACAAGGCATGGGAATATCGGATATGATACAATAAGAAAAGGAGATTGAATAACTGAAAGAAATGGCATTTAAGAGAGGAGGGATCCGACATTTCCTAAATGATGAACCACACAATTGATCAACTTCATCTTCAGTCCCTCCTCAAAGTTTTGTTGTTGTCTGCATAAAGTACCTGAAAGGGTCAAAAGGAAGTGTGTTAGAGCTTGAGATTCCAACAATCTTACATACCAAATAGATAAGAATTCAATATGTTTCCTATTAAACATCATATTAGAAATTTACAGATAAAAGCATCACAAGATCAAATACATCAACATTATGATGATTCAAGAA
Source organism: Sequoia sempervirens (assembly GCA_007258455.2). Lineage (NCBI taxonomy): Eukaryota > Viridiplantae > Streptophyta > Pinopsida > Cupressales > Cupressaceae > Sequoia > Sequoia sempervirens. The sequence continues at coordinate 119,549 of VDFB02224368.1, forward strand.
AGAAAGTAATCATCTAGTCATCATAAGAAGCTCTAGGCTTCTTAGTGTTTCTAACATTTTGTTGAATGTATAGGTAAAGGTCAAGAACCATTGTAGGATAGTTACATGATAACTTATGAGAATTACAGTATGTGGAGAAAATGTGGCTCCCACAAGAGTTGAGCCCAACAACTGTAAAAGAGGGTCACGATAAGATATGGACAGTCATCAACAATGTGTGACATGATGAAGAGGGCAATCCATATTAAAGGGCATAGTCATATGTACCTTAGGACAATCCCTCATAAGAGCAATGGAACCATAAAAGATAACAATCAACACATAGTTTTCATCAACAACAAGGGGTCACTATCATGCAAAGAGATCCCAATCAAGTGAGTGGGCAGAGGTCAAATATAAACAAAGTCTACAATGACCTTATGACAATATGAATGGATGAAAATCATGGTGTCAAAAAGAAAATGGTTACAACCTGACTTATAAATTCAGAGTTACATCCCTGTAGGTCTGCCTTGAGACCTTGATTTTCTCAACTTGAAGGATGATTGAAGGTCAAGAGAAGTTGATATGATATTTTAAAAGGTTAAATAGTTGAGGAATCCATGGTTGCATAGAATAAAAGACACAAATGAAAGTTTCAATAGAGACAAAGGTGTAAAGCGTAGCAAAGATGATGACAATCACACAAAATTCAAAAGGAAAAGTAAAAGGATTGTCATAGGAATTAGGGTTAGTCGTTCCATTGAAGGCAATGAAGATACCATCAGGTCTACAAAGACATTATCCGTGATATGCTCATCAATGAATGGTGATGGTCTTTTAGCATGAGGAAAGTCATGATAGTGACAGTTATATCTTGAAAGCCACGAACTAGGTTTTCATGATTTTTGGATAGAAATTAGAAAATAGTTTGATGAAAAAACCCATTAAATTTCATGAAAACCTAGTTTGTGGTTTGAGAGAAAATTTCACCAGTCCAGGACAATGAAGATGATAAAGTAGTTTTTGACATACAACAAAGGATTCCTCTTGGAGATTTTCAAACACTTTGTGAAAAGCATGTACAACCAATGTATATGGAGAAATAATTTTTAAGGCAGCATAAAGACAATCCATGGAGCAATGAAGACTCTACTAATGCAGTAAATGAAGTTTCTCCTCAGTACAATGATATAAACATGTGTAGTCTATATACTTCTAAATGCATTCATAAAAATACTATAAAACATGCAAAGCACAGGGAGAACCGATTTCAAATATACATCAATCAAGATGATGAGGAGGATGGCCGGTGGATATAATCCTTGTCTTAATGACTCTATCCAAGCTTATTAGAATAGAAATGATGTCCAGAAAGCTCTTCATGTCATCAATAGCCCATGGCTTAGAGGTTAGAGCATACACAACAATAATGGTCATGGAGTTATGACCGTGAACATCAATAGGGATATCCAAAGCTTTACATTTCAAAGGAGAATACCACAGAAAAGCCATAGTTTTCTTCATATTTTTGTCACAACAGAGCACAAACAACATATTTCGTAGATAAAAAAGAACACAACAATGTTTTCTTTTAGGAAAGATTAGAAACTCAGTATTTTTCAGCAAAGGAGCAACTTACCAACAAAGAAGAACACATTCCACTGTCCCAGATTGCACAAAATATTCAAAACCCTAGCTACTTCACGGCGACACAATAGCATATGTGAAAAGCACATGCAGATGAAAATGATACAAAATGAGCCCGTGAGTTGAAGTTAGGGCTTCTCTTTTGAGTTCCAATAAAGCCCTAAATTTTGGTGGACTAAGTGACTTTTTCCACTTTTATTTTATAAATTGCATGATATTTAATACTTGGCCTAAATTTTTGCCTAATGTATTAAATTTATTCCTTGATTTTTGTGATATTAAAACAAAATAAAAATGTAAACATTATTAAAGTAATGAATTATAAATTACTTTAATAAATGTTATAAAAATGAAAAAAAGGTGAGCAAATTTATAACACATATTGGAGTTGATCTAAATTGATTACTTTAATATTTGTTTAAATTGTTTATCTTTGTCCTAAAGTCATGCAAAATCAAAAGAGGATGTGGAATTGAAGCTTTACTCATGCATTTGGAGATATTCAGGGTGATTTTCCTTTAACTTTCAGTCAAGCTGGAGTGTTTTTGGAGTCTACTTTGGTCAAACTAGTTGAGAGAGGGAGTTTCAAGCTATTTTAGCTCAATTTGGAGCAATTGTGGGTCACCTTTTTGTGGATTTTCAATTTTTCTTGTGGATCATCTTGGAGGAGATATTTTTAGAGTGTAGTTGAACTGTGGTGCTTTTTCCATGCACTTTGGAGACTCATTTTGTATATAGAGGAAAAGATTGTCTTTTTTCCTCAGTTCTTACTTTTTGCTCTTGTGCATTGCAAAGAGAAAGATTTTTGTAACTCGGCTTTTATAGTTTTGATATTTAGAAACTTTTAGTTTATTTTTCATGATTTGTACAAGCAAATTCCTTTACCAATTTTAAAAAAGTAGTTTTTGCCTTCCCGAAATCCTTGTGTTGTGAATTTCATGAATGATTTGATTTAGTTTCTGTGATTTTAGTTTTGAATCCTCAAATTAGGTCTCATTTAAAGCCTTTTCATGTAAGAATATAGAACTTATGTAGGTCATTGGTTGTGCTAATCATTTTAGAGAGCTTGTAGTTACGAAAACACACCATTTTCCTACAAAAATTTTTGAAACATAACCTTCCATTAAAACACTTTGGTCTAGGTTGGTTGAAAGATTGAGTTGTGCATAGAATATAACTATTCTTTTGAGAGAGATTGTAAGTTTAAACAAGTAAAAAGTATTTTTACCATATAGGTGCATCACCTCCTACTTTCTATTTTTCCACATTATCATCAATCCTTCTCTCTTTTCCCAAAAATCTTCAGTTTCTGGGAAATCAAAAGGGGAACCAGTCCATAATCTGGAGATTCACCTTCATTATGAGCAACCCACAGGCTCGAAGGTGTTTCCATATTACATAGGATTACTAAGCCTTTAGGCCTAGCATCAGGGTGCAATCCTTTGTGATAACAAGTATCCCAATACCAACCACAAATATTACAAACACTCATTCACTCTTTACAAATGATACAATTATTTTTTGAAATTTGGGCAAGCTTCTCTTGCAAAAGCTAAACAAATTAAAGGTATATTAGCCAAGTATTCTTCAGCTTTAGGTCAAAAATTAAATGCTAATGAGTATAGATATACACATTTAACACAATGTCCAATATCAAAAGGAAAATAGTACAATTATTAGGGTTTTAATTGTCAGAATTACCATGTAAATATATGGGAATTCCCTTTTTCTTTGGTGGTAACAAAAAGGTGTATTGGGATAAAGTCATTCTTAGTATTCAAAAGAAAATCTCATCAATGAAGGAAAAATGGTTATCACTTATAGGCAGAATTTTAATGATAAAGTCAGTTTTATCAACAATTCCAAATTACTACATGGTTGTCTTAAAAGCTCCAAAAATCATTAAAGTAGAGATTGAAAAAATAATAAGGCAATTTCTATGGAAAGGTAACAAAGACAAGAAAAGTATATTTTCCCTCATATCTCTAGAAAATATTTTTAGATGAATATAAAGAGGGAACAAGCGTCCATAACCTATTAGCTAGAAATTTGTCCTTAAGGGAAAAATTAGTTTGGCACATGTACTCAAAACTTGAATCAAAATGGTGCAAGATTATGCAGGCTAAGTATCTAGATAATGCATCTCCATCTAATATCTTCACTATATCCAATCCTCCCTTAGGTTCAACTATGTGGAATTTATTATTAAAATGTAGAGAAGTGATCACCCCATACCTTTCTTGGAAAATTCATAATAGAGAAGATTCTTTATTTTGGTTGGATTCATGGAATTGTTACCCATCGTTATCTAATATTCAAGAACTCTAAAAGTCAAAAGAGACCTCGACTTTAATATGGGCTTCAAAAGTTAAAGATTACTTTCATTATATAAATTATTATTCTAGTAAAGTGGTCTAGAAAGACGTCACCGATATGCCAATACCAATTGATAGAAAATAAATATTGTAAGACATTCTAAAGAAAAGGATCATATTCAAGTCAAATGAACCTGATAGATTAATCTGGATCCCATCTAAATCATGATATAATTTATCAATCAAAGTTATAAATCTATAATCAACAATGGTGAACATACAAAAAGTCATAGTGCATATTCATTCTATTAGAATGTATGGTTCTCCCTAAGGCGGGTTGTTTCTCATGTTTGACACTAAAAAATAAGATTCTTACAAGTGATGGGCTCTCAAAGCTAAGGATATCAGCCTCATTCAATTAATTTTCTATGTGATGAATGCTCAAAAGATCCAGATCATCTATTTTTATAATGATCATTTTCTCAAAGCTACTAGTTGTTTGTCAAAACTAAGCTAAATTGATATGCCCCTTTACCAAACACATTATGGAATTTATTCTCAAGCTGACCCATTCTTCATAAATCAGCTCTATTTGCAAGTATATGGAAGATAGCATCTTCAGTTATCATATGGAATATTTGGTGGGAAAGAAATATGAGTATTTTTAGAAAATAAGTTGCTCAAAAAGAGAGTTTTATTCAATATAGAAAAATCTATTTCAGAAGTAACCAATGCACATGTTCAAAAATCAAAAAATGTTGCTTCACCTTTCATAGATTGGGATTCAAATATAATGAAATTTTGGGATCATCTTGCACTTCCATTTCAAGGAAGCTTATTTTAGAAGTTAAAACCAAACTATACAAGAGAAAAATCTCTTGGCTTCCACCTCCAACAAGGTTTTTTAAGTTAATTTTTGATGGGACGGCAAAGGGGAATCTAGGAAAATCAGGGGCAAGGTGTGTAATTTGGGATGAGAATGGTCTTCATCTTGGTGCAAAGTCAATCAATCTTCAACATGGCATAAATAATATGGTAGAAGCCCAAGCTCTCTTCCATGGCTTAAAATTGGCCATAAGCCTTAAGTTAACCAAAATTAAAATATAAGGGGATTCTTTATTGATAATAAATGCCTACAAAAAAAGACGTGCTCATAACTAGAAAATAGCTTATATTTTGCAACAAGTTTGGTTCTTATTTAACTAGTTAGAATCATACCAAAACACCCACTGCTACAAGGAAGGTAACAAGTTTGTGGATTTCTTGGCCAATATTGATTGTGATCAACCTAAAGATGAAATCCTCTCTGATGATAATTCAATCAAGTCATTGCAAAGGATGGAAGATATCTATGCCTGTGAAGGTATTAGTGTGGGAAGTAAAGATGTCCTTGTATAAGTCCTTGGAATATAAAGGATAGGAGTAGATTGAAGAATCAATACACCATGTTCACCCTTCACTATCTTCACATCTAATCCCAACAACTATTATCAATCATGAATGTTAAAAATAAGTTATCATTTAAATTATATGCTAACAAAGGAAGGGGCCATCATTCCTTTTGATGACCCACTCAAATAAATTTGAATTGTACTAATGATTTTAAATGTAATGTGTGTTTTATGATACAAGTAAAGATGTGGTTATCAAAGTCATTAATTATATGTTTTGGAAGTTTGATCATCAAGCATAAATTATAAATATTTCATATAAAATATAATCTTGGTGGCTTGTGCCAAATTTTTTATTCATGGTTTGAAAAGATAAGTGTAATCAATTTTTATACACTCCCCTCTATTCCATTTGTTGTCATGTGTGACAAGAATTATTAAAAAGGATTTTTCTCTTCATTTGTGGTCAAGGCATATAGAGTCTTCTGTGCAGTCTATGTATAGTGTATTGTTTCTCAATGCTCATGAGCTAGAGTATAATGTTTCCAAGTTCTTTCATGGAGTTCTATGCATTAAAACCATGGAATATTAGTTGTGGAACTTCAGATCCCCCTTTAAGGTTTGAGAACGAGAACAACCTTTCTCAAGCATAATTACACATGCCCATATTTCATAGGTTTTTAATGTGGACTATTCAAGCATGGAAGAGTGTATCAAAAGCATAAGTGGTGAAGAGTTAATCAAACCATAGGAAAAAACTCATATTCCCATCTTAGATATTGTCTATTTTCATATGCAATACCCTAGATTTACTGTAGTCTTTTGAATCTGTCGAATATATTGCAAGTGAGGTGGTGAAAGATCCTTTCATGGGGGGAAATGCATTGCTCAAAAGTGTCCAAGAATATAATTTTTTTAAGGGAAAGGGTTTCATAGGTGGGATATTTCCTAGAAAATATCTTAAATAAAGGAGGGCTTATGTCTTGGTCTATGATGTCAAATCATATTTTGAAAGGAAGTGATAGAATTTTAATCAGGGCATTGCAACATAATGCTAATGAAATTGGATTAGAGATGTTTATAAAATTTAAGGAGAAATACTTTACAATAGCATTTATGTTGTCCTATGTGAGACATATGAATGTAATTGCAACACCCAATCCTATTCTTCCTCAACTGGTGCATGTGGATTCATCTTCAAAGGATTAGCAAGGTGAAAAATTTGTGGAAGTTTCTTGCATGAAAGAATAGTTTGATACATTTACAAATCATAAGAAACATGTATCTAGTATGTTGATGTATGTAAATATTTCTAATTCATATGTAATGTAGTATGCTATGGAGCATACTCCTACCAAATTTTTCTCTACTAGCATCTTTTTTACTCCTGCCAGATTTTGCTCTATTGGCACCTTTTGTAAGTTCCTTATTTTATATAATATGATATATAGGCATATGCTTAAAACAATTTTTTTTGAGTTTATCTCAAAAAATACAAAAAAGAAATACTTTTTAATATTTTGAAATAAAAATAATGTGTAATTTTTCATGTTTTTAATGTTTTTCACTAAAATATGCATGCAATTTTGACAAATGAAAGAAACTTAGGATTATGCTCAGATTTTATAATGAAGTAACTTAGATCTAAGCCCTAAACAGGGAAATTTGAGATATAAAATTATGCAATTTAATTCAAAATATTTTTATTTTTTCCTTTAATGTATAATGATCAAAGAATGTTAATGCATACTTTTGAAAATGAAATAATTTCAAATCAACAACAAGATCTTCAAATAATGTAGGTTTTGAATCAATTTTTAAAATATATGTTGTAAAAATAAAAAAATTGCAAGTGGGGGATATGTTAGGTTCACCAAAATGTGAATTAGGAAAAGTCATCCTAGATCCAACTAGGATTGACCTCTTTTTACTTAACATCACATTTGAACATAAACCAACTAGGTTAATTATTAGATTGTTGCCACAAGGGAGATACAATATCCTAGGGTTTGTGTTATCTTTTTTGTTTGTATAGATGATAAATTTGGTGTGTGTTTTAATAAGCCTATTTGGCATATAACCCTAGATCTAAAAATATAATTTATCGACACACAAACAAAAATGGAAAGTAATAAAACAACTTCAAATATGAGAATGAGATACAAAGAGTAACCTATGGTTGAAATGTGAGGTTGAATTATAGGGGCAAGGGCATTGGGTTCCCTAGAATAAGATGCTCCTTTTTCAGATCTAAAAGCTCTGAGACACATGTATAATATGCTTCGTGTTTTATGTAACTATCTTCTGCTGAAACTTCTATATCTGACTTGCACACATGAAAAGAGAGGTGGAGGTGTTGTTGCATAGGGGCTTGCCTAAGTCAAAACCCATTTTTGGATTTCTACCTCCACTTACAGTGATTGATGATGATCAAGAGGGCATACCCTAGGTCGAGCAAAGACCAAAACAACAATAATTGACTAAAATGATAAGTGACCAAATGATAATGTTACCTTGATATGAAATCCTAAATGAAGTGATGTCACATTACAAGTTGCTAAAATTTTTGATTGATGAATACCTTGATTGCTTGATAGACCTACAAAATGTTAGTTCCCAAAACACAATAGATTGTTGTAACTATCATGTAGAGGATAAATCAATACTTCATAATTTGGCATGATTGATCATTATAGCTCCTTGAATATAACCGCTTCCTTCTTCCTAATGACTTGCAAGCTTGATCTTGATTGATGAAAGAACTATAATAATGTTGCTAATTCTACCTTTGAATTTCCTTGACTGATTTTAGGATATTCAATTTTCTCAATAGAATTTTAGGATAAAAATGGTGAAAATGACTTGTATTTGTATGTAATTCTTCTAATTTCCCAAAAAAAAAATGTTGATAGCTAACAAACAAAAATGGATTTTTAAATGTTAAAATGTCAACACCAACATATTTAAAATTGGGCCAAAATAGGTTGGACAAGGGAATTGAGTGCCCTAATCCAAACCCATCCTTTTTGGGGCCTTAAACATTGGTATTAAATATTAAATATTTATTTTCAACCCCATCTTTTAATTTCCTAAAGGTATTTATAAAATGGGAAAATTAAATACATAATTAGGTCCAAGCACATAAGGGGAAGCTAAACCTAGTGTGGAATTTTCAAGGGTGACAATTTTTGATGCTACAATATCTTCAAAAAATTAAAAGATGGGATTAAAAATAAACATTTAATACCAGTGTTTAAGGCCTTGAAAAGGATGGGTATGTAGTAGGGTGCCCAACACCCTTGTCTAGCCTATTTTGGCCCAAATTTAAATATATAGTGTTGGTATTTTAATATTTGAAAATTTAAAATTATTTGTCAGCTATTAGTAATTGATCTTTAGGAAATTAGAAGAATTACATATAAATACAAATTATTTTCACCGTTTCAATCATAATGAATCCCGACATATTTTGATAAGGAAATTGAGATTATTATTGAGAAATCAAGAGCAATCAAGAGTAGAATTAGTAGAATTACAACATTCATTTCAATCAAGTATCATGTTAACCATGCATCATGGTCTTATGTGAATTTGTTCATGTTTTATATTCATTTATTTTGTGAGAATTAACACATCTAGGACTTCAAATCAAGCATTAGTTTCTCCTTGAAGGTGATGAGTAAATGACTTCATTCTATCAAAGAAGGAAAATTTGAGTGGTGAGTTACAATATCTGTCAATTTATCACTTGTTTATCATTTAACCTCTACCCAACCAAGGATAAGCTCTCTTTTTGCATCATCATAGCCATTGTGGAGTTAGAAATACCAAAATAGGGTTTGACTTAGGCAAGCCCCTATATGGATCAACCCTTCCCCCTCTTTTATGTGTGCAAGTTATAGATCTGAAGTGAATTGGAGGAAGATTTGAAGATTAATATCTCATTCATGAATTTAATCCATACAAGTCATCAAGTCAAGGAAAGTGGATTTTATCAACAATAGACGAAGTTATGATAATGAGTTGAGAAGAGAATAACTTACAGATTAGGAGTAATAGGAGAGTGAAATCAAACTTTGAGTAGTTATAACCCAGTATAAGGTACCTAGTGCCCCTGTCTAATTGTTTCAAACTCAAATTTATATGCTAGGTTCCTCTGTGTCTAATCTCTTTTGATCTAATTTTTTTAATATTTATTAGTTCTATTTTTTTCAAAAATCTCAATAGTTTGTTGAATTTTCATAGTTAAACTAGGAACATCATTGCATCATAAGATTTAGCCAATTAACAATTAGTTAATCCAATTATCATCCCCCAACAGAGGATTAAAACCATGATCCACCATCCTGGCTCTTTCGTTGAAGTTTGTAGCCAAGTGGGTATTGAGATCAATTTTAATCGTCTCCATGTTTCATATTGAAAGAAGTGTGATTTAATACCTATAGCCTTTTTTCAATCAAAAAATCCTAAGTATAATAAAGAAACTAGGATATTTTTATGATGATATATTTTCCCACACTAAAATTACCATAAAAGCATATGAAGAAGTTGAGCGTGAATCTAAAGGTTATATCAAGCTACCTATCTAGGTCAGACCCATTACAGTTGAAACCACTCAACAAATATTAGACCTTTATCTCCCCTATAACATCCTCCTTGACCATCCATATACCCATGCCATGCAATTTGTTATATCCACATTCTATCAATGCATAAAGTTCTCTCACAATAGAATTGAAGTGACTATGCACGCTGATCCAAATCCATTCCAATATTGTAAATTCTTACAAAGCAGTTATGGCCTTTCATGGCATTTCCTTACCAAAACTGAATCACCATCTTCATCTTTATACATTTATCCTTCATTGTTACTCACCTCCCGTACTCCCTCAAAGATCAAGGCTAAGATCAAAGACATGGGTATTGGAGAATATAAGTTGCAGGCCTTCCATATCGAATCCATACCACCATCCACTTCATCCTATCTTTTGATTTCCATGATAATCCCATGTTTAATCATGATATTTATGATAATATACTATTTAATCATGATCATATTGAGGACATCTAAGATCATATTCCTTCCACTCCATAATCATTCCACATTGAACATCCTAGGTTAGGGTATCCATCCCCTAATTCTAGCTTTACTGTTCCTTCTTACCAACTCCCTAAGGATGTGCAAGCTTCCTTTGACATTAATAGTACCAAGAAAGATAGTCACAAAGAATTTATTAAGTTCATTTCCAATCTCTTCCACAATTATATATTTACCATTTCATCCAACACATTCACTTCCATCCATCTCATGGACTTGGATCAACAAGTATCATCCAAGCAGAAAAGGCTATTTATCAAAAATCCAAAATAAAAAATCCTTAATCAAATAGAGAGCTAAAATCAAAAGCCAAAACCAAAAAAAAAAAATTCCTCTAGTCAAAATAAAAAACAAAAGCTATCGCATAAGTAAAATACTAAAGTCTAAAATAAGGAAAAGAAAAAATCGATCTCTAATAATGCCTCTTCATCCAAAATAACTAGGGGAATTTATCAAATAAAAATATCAAGAAATGAGCTTGTTGATCCTAAGTATTCATCCTCACCATCCCCATGTAGTCTATAACTTTACCAAATCCAACCCTATCCATACATCCATCATATCATCCCATTCTTATTGGAAATGTGAATTCACAAGAAAATATGTGAATTTCCAATATATTTTGGACAACTCTATTCTTAAGGGAGTGAAAGGTTATAATATTTTCAGTGGAGATGGATACATTGGTGGTCTATTTCCTAGGGATTTTGTGCAGCAAAGACAAGGGTTCGAGGAAGTATATGAAGCTATCAAGCTGGCCTTGCAATTTCAAAATGATAATATTCTCCTACTAGCTCTGTGGAAGCATCGTCATTGCATATGCTCTGTTATAGAGATGAATATAAGGGATAAATTTTATGCTCTAAAATTTTTAAGGGTGCATATTCCTCCAGTGCCAACTTTGGGTATTTTTTTGGACTTGCAGCTCAGGGTTCCCTCGCCGGTTCAAGATCGTCATCAAGGCTACCATGTTCACCATGTTCATGCTCCAAACAATGTTCCTCTTCACTCATCAAACAATGGCTTAGATCATTTCTCCTCTGCCAATGTGTGAATGCCTCATCCCATGAACCATCTGACCTTCTCTGTGGGTCGTCGAAGCTTGTTTCACAGAGATATGCAACTGACTGAGAGGCTGGAAATTGAAGATGAAAATTTAGTCCATAGAGATTTTATGGAAGAATAATGTGTTTTTCTAAAGCTTTTTCAATTTTTCTGCTTGAATATTTTATGTACTAGTTGGTTAATTAGTGGTTCCTGCATAATTGAAGCTGAATTTTGATATATTATCAGCTTCTAGGGGTGTTATAAGGGTGATGTAAATGTGTTTTAATTAGTAGTTTTTCTACAAGTTTGAAGCTGAATTTTGATATATTATTAGCTTCTTATCATATACTCTCAAAGCTGGAACTATCATCTATGTAAAAGCATACTTTATAATATATATATATAGGCTTTCATGCCTTTTACCTAAACAAAAAAAAAAAATTCATGTGAAGAACAATAGCCCTTGTAGTGCGTATGTTAAGGATCATAAATTAGCTCCCTCCATCCGCTACATAAATCATCCTCCATCATCGACATCATACCATCCCTATATAGTTATCACAACTTGTTATCCATCTACTAAAGTGTTCCTACCATGATCACAACATCATCAAGTCTTATTTATCCAAAAATAAAAATAAAAATCAAAAACTTAAAAAAAATAATGAAGAGGAATAATCTATCCAAAGGTGAATACCACTTTGATGATGTCGTAGATAAGAAACATGGCTAAAACCTAGAGATGGGTGCTATCATAACCCAATTTTATTGCATATTTATTATAATATGGAAAATTGAATTATTGAAGAAATTAAGTATATATTAAATGGAAATTATGGAATTTTTGAAAATTGAATGAAAGAAGTTGACTGATGTTGAGTATGTGAACTTTTGAAAAGTTATCTTATATGTTATCAAGAATTGAATGTTACTGATAAATTTGCAAGTGCAAGTCTGTGCAGTTATAGGGTGACAAGTTGAAGGATGAGAACACAGTTGAAGTAGGATTGTCTAGCTGGATCGAACGGTAAGCAAATTGGAATTTGGGTGCACACACCACAAATTACATGATGACTTGAATTTGAACTATTTTGCATACATAGAAGAACATAATTGCATGACTTGAATTGTTTCAGTGATTGAAAATGAATGGCTTGTAGATTAAATTTTCTACTCAAAGTCTATGTTTTGAAGAAAACAAAAGTATTTTAAAGAATGATTAGAAAGGATAAAAGATTTCACTATGTGAAAATTAAGTGAAAAGAATTTCCTTTTAGTTTATATTTATGGATGCTCGAGATGAAATTAAAGTTCCTTACTTAATCTAAATGATAGCATATGGAACTTATAAGCTCTCCCAAACAAACAATTTACACATGAATGTGTGTATACATATATATATATATATATATATGTAAATAAATGTGCGTACATACATACATACATATATATATGTTTGAAATAAAGAACGAACATGGAAAATATGAATGAAATCATATAAATACATATAGATATATGTATATATGTATATATATTACATATATATACATAAACATATATATATGTATACATATTCATATTCTTATCAAATTCAAATTCAATAACCAATATATTCTAAATCGAATTGTTTAAATTCAATGAAAAATCACAAAGGCATCCCATGAAGGACGTGGTCTGCCACAAGTTTAATTACAATATTCAAACCAAGTAGTGGCCGGTGGCAAGGCAATAATGCCATTGCCAAGTAACATGAAAAATCCATTGTTGTTTCTATTTTTGATGGATACCCTAGTGAGAAAACAAAGAGAAGAGAAGAAATATGGGGCTCGAAGGAAAAAAGAAAAAGAAGAACTCAAGATAGGAAAAAATATGAGGGAAACTTCACAAAAGCTTGAATTGGAGGTAAATCAATCTCTTTTAGCAATAGACTTGGTTTTATTATCATTATTGAAACATGCTAGATGTATTCCTTCATTTCATCGAATGTTTTCATAGTATGGAAAAATTGTGAGTCTGTGTCTGTGTTTGAATCGGCCTTGAGCCAAATGCATGAGTATTATCAACCACCTTGTGGGAGTTGCATGGCCTACGACCTACTTAGTATGGAAACCATTAAATTTTAGAGCCTTCGCCGTTATTTGCAGAGCTAGGCCAAGGATTGAGAACCTTAAATAGCTTGGCCTTCATTTTTATTTTGCACGATGGTGCTAGCCTTATAATGGCTATCAAAATTTATTCTGATTGACTATATTATTTTGCTTAGATTATCCTTGAAAAGGATCAACTAACGATCTTGTGGGAGGGGCATGATTCCCAATATTTGTTTTTTATAATTACTAATGCTCATTATCGAGTGGGCCTATAACAGTAAAGGGGAGTTTAACAGATGATTTTAGAACTTTGCATATGTATGTGTATTATTTTTTTGTGTGAATTCAACCTCATTCGATAGGAACAATGGAATGATTCTAAGTTTGAGAATCACCAAGCCTTGCTTGGGTCGATCTAAAAGATCAACAAGATGATTCATGAATATGTATATGGTATAGACATAAGTCTACATGTTGAATAGAACTGTATGCATGGTATAAACCAGCAAGCCCATATAGGAATTCTCAAATATAACTCTTGTTGCTAAGAAAGAAAGCACCTGACCTATAAGAATGTTGATTCCAGAGCAACCTATGATTTTTTTGCTTGTAGCCTAAATAGGCACGAGTTCTACTTAGAACATGAAACTTCTATGCCTATCTCTTGACCAAAATATTTGCTCAATTTTTACATCGACAAGCATGTTGAACTTAGATTAATTATATTATTAAGTTACACATTGAATTTTAGTAATGTAAATGTTCAAGATCTGAAAATTAGGAATTTTGTTTTCATGTATGAAACTAGGCTATTTGATTAGTTAGAGAAATATTTTGGCTTTCTTGAAATTGACAAATGAGAAGTTGTAGACAATATTTGTACTAGAAAAACAACAATGTTTATTTTTATTTCATCGAGGAAAAACCCGTTCTGTGACAAAACAGTGAATATTTAATTGTAATGTTATCATTTAGCATCTAAACAACTTGAAACAACAATGAGTAATTGCAAACAGTGAGTGTTCTATTGGAAAACAACATTTTATGTCATTAAATGTAACTATTTAGTCTGAAACAGTATTGCATTGATGTAAACAGTGGATAATCTATTGCAAACGACATTGTTTTGTTGTTAAGTTATCTTTGTAGTTGAAAATAGCCTTGCTCATTAAAATATTTAGTTGGAAGAGCATTGAATAGTTGTAATAAATGAATGTTCTTTAAGAAACAGTTTGTCTTATAACTGTTTAGTAGGAAACAATGTTGGTTTTGTTTAAACGATGAATGTTCATATATAAACAACAATGTTAGAGTATCACAGTTTTGTGAGAATGCAAAATAAAGAACAATTTGTGTGAAACTATTAATATAGACTTGTTCTGATTCTTTATTTTTGACAAAAGAAATGTCAAATGGAATATTGTTTAATGATTGCAATCTAAATTAATGATTATTTTAGAATGTACGCACAAATCAAAAACTTAAGTAGGCACATATGTGTGTATGCACATAGACTTCATCTATGTACATACACATACTTGTGACATACATTCTTTTGTTCTTAGTTCATTTTAAAATGGAAAATGCTTATGATGAAAATTATATAACAGTCATAAGAATGATATGACTGACTGTTGAATTACTCTATTGAATCATAAATCTGATTTCTGCTTAGAGAGTAAATTAGTAATCCGATTCTTCTTTTGAAGACATATGTGAAAGAATATTCTAATCCTTGAATGAAACAATGATACCTTAGTTGACTACAATACCTCAGGGTAGATGCTGCTAGAGGGTAGATAGTTGTTATGAGATGTTGTGTAGTAGAAAGTTATCTTCTGGGATGAGTGTTGAAATGGAGTTCAGAGAGTATAGGTTAGCTTTACCATAACCTATTGTTTGTTGTTATTGCAACACATTTATTATGGTTGGCCAAGCAATATAGTTCATTTTGTATGTATGAATTTTTTTATATCACTCTCTACCATTCCTAGAATAGATCTTGTATTTTCTTTTCTAACTTGTAGATAGAAATTGCATGTTGATGTATGGGCATGCACAAGATTCCACCTTGTAGATTGTTCTCTTGCTAAAATTTTCATGCAAGGCCAGTCATTCTTCAAGTCGAAAGAATTCTGAGGAAGTGTAAGCTTTGTGGTTGGGTGGTAAAGTGCTTCAATTATGTTTTTGTCCACTAGTGGAGGCGGGCATCAAAGAAGAACCTTAGTTGTTCACAAGACTATTTTAGTCTAATATGTAACTTGATGTAATACATTCATGTATTTGATGTAAAGTGTATAATGTAATGACTTTGTGGCCTTAGGAGCCAAGTCAAAATTGATATTGTAATTTGAATTTTGAAGTGAATATATGAATCATTGAATCATTTTAAATGGACATGTGTAGCTATGATTGACTTTATCCACTAGTTATGTCTTTTTAATTTGGAATATATTCATGTGTCAAATACAATAATGTTAATCTAAGTAATAATTTAGGATGGGTTATTACATTTGGTATCAGAGCTTAGGGTTCAACTCTAGGCATTTTGAGTCTACCATAGTTGATTAGGGGTAGTTGACCCTTGACCCAAAATTTGGTTGTCCTAAGAATTGACTGAACCTAGATTGAATGGAGGAATAGGAAGGTCAAAGGCAAGATGAAGAAAAGGAAAACTATTAGAACCTCACATAAGAATAATGTAAAGGAAAGAAACGTCAAGACAAAGGTTCTGTTATGCCTTGCATAACCACCCCCATTTTGATTTGGAACAAAATGGGTCCCCTTTTCTCTTTCTAGTTTCTTTTTGCTTTTGGTTACTTGCTTTCCTCTTGGGGGTGCTTTTGTTTTCTACCCGAGCTTGTCTTCTATTCTTCTTGGTTTAAATCTTGGTTCTGTCTCAACATGAATTGGTTTCCTTCTTGCCAAGTATTCAATGAAATAATCATAAGCAACAAGATAGTTTATTTTAATATATTTCATATGCTTTGGGGACTAATGGAAGCATTTGTTTTACAGGATTAAATCCTACACTGGATGATATTTTCCAAGGGAACTCAGTTGGAAGGCATTCTTTAGTCCAGTTGGTCACAGTTGTCCTCTAAGAAGAAAGTCAGCAAGACCTTGCAGATTTCTTGCCAACTACCAGTGCATTCTGTCAATAGGCGTTTGTGTTGCCTATCGGCAAGACCCCAGAGATGTCACGGCGAGCGAAGTTCATGTGTAGATTCCTATCGGTAGGACATCAATCATTGTCTTGGTGACTAGGAATCTCCTATCACCATGAGGGGTTTCCTTGGGTGAAAGGTCTCAACGAGATATTTGTGTCTCACCGACTGACTACAGGGAGAAAGTATATCGGCAGGAGATCTTGACTTTGGGGTGAAGTCTTGCTGAAAGCTTCAAGTCTAACTGACCACCGATAAAGATATTCATCTTGATGAGAGACTTTTCTTCGGAGAGAAGTCTTGGCGACTATGAAAGGTCACACTGACGCAACGCAAGGGGATTCTATCGGTGGTCTTTGGTGAGAGAATCAGTATGTCTCGGTGACCAGAAGGGTGGACTTAGGGAGATTTTTGATAAGACACAAGGTGACCGATATAATGTCTCCCCGATTCTGATAAGTCATAGCGACCCACATGAGACTCAAGTTGAATCTTGGTGAGACATAAGGTGATCTGTGGGACGTCTCCCCGATAAGAGGATGTTACAGTGATACATGTCAGGTGAAAGGATGCATATCGATGTGACTAAAGGGAGGTCTTGGCAACAACATGGGCTGGCAAAAGGGTGTCGTTTAGGCATTATGTTTGGCCGAATCAGCGAAGTCACGCCGAGGTAGGTTTGTTTCAGGGAGAGTGGTTCACCATCGGCATGAAATTTGGCCAACGTGCTAGAGTCTCAGTGACATGGAAGGGATATCGCCATAAGTCTGCCCGATGAAAACATGGTCCCACCAAAGGAGTAAAGCCCGGTGATAATTTTGCCTTCGGCAGGAGGTATGGCCGATCAGCGTATGTCTCACCGAAAAGGTAGGAGGAGCCTGGAGAAATTTAGAGCTCGGCGAAAGGAAGCCTCGGTCGGTGTAAAGTCTCACCGACCAAAGGAAGTCTCAGTGACATGAAGGAAGCTTGCAGAGAGAAAGGTGACTTCAGCAAGATGTTTCATCGACGGGGTGAACTCTTGCCAAAGTAAAGCGATATCAGTGAAACGGAGTGGCTTCATTGAGAGGTCTCACCGATAGAAATGTCTGGGCAACTACAGAGAGTTTCGCCAAAACAGAATCACATCGGGGAGAGAATGAAAGGGTCACTATGAAGTATCCCCGACCATAGAATGTCCTGCCGACAGAAAGGGGACCCCACCAAAAGAAATGGAGCTTGGCGGAGGATCATGCCTTCGCCAAAATATCTTGGTGAATAAAGAAAGTCACACCGAAAGGGAAAATGAGCTCAAGCCCGGAGAAGAAGAAAGAGCTTGGGGAGAAAAAGAAGACTTCGCCATGAGGTCATAATGACAAGCGATAGTCTCCCCGACATGAAAAATGTGATTGCTGAAGGATCTTGAGGTTCACTATGATGACCCATCGACTAGCGACTGTCTTGCCGATGGTTTTCATGAGTTCGATATGACTTCTACAGCTCACCGAAATGTCTTACCAACTATCTAAGGTCATGCCAATAGTTGCTAGAAGTGATAATCGCATCAAGGAGACACGATGAGTGTCTCACCGACATGCGATTCAATACAAACCACCTTTGACCGCCAGGGGATCCTGTGTGGCCTCTATTCCTCCAATTAGAAGAAGATGACCTATTGACCGGTTGACCATCCCTGTGCAAGAAGACCAATAGAGTGCAAGCAAGATGGATCCATTATGAGATCAGGGAGGCGATGGATCATCTCAGGTGTAATGTTCAAATGTACAAGGATGCTCGATGATGTTCCAGAGGATGGTCAACCTGCAACAGAAGTCTAGAACATGAAGGAAGCTAAAGGAAGGAAGGATTTGTGACTCACAGGGATAGTTGTAGTAACCACCAGCGGAGATTGATTGGTATTAATGGTAAAGTTCCCTAGAGCATTCAAGGCAACCCTAACAGAGTTCAAGGTGGACACGAAGACAAAGAGTAAATGTTGCAGCTATAAAAAGATCTAAAGGCTTCTCCTGAGGACAAAAATCTTTCATCAGCATGGACAGTAGGGCTTCTCATTGAATGCAGCATTGACTCTTCTAAGAAAGATCTGAGGACTGACTCTTCTGAAGCAGATATTTTGTAAAAACCCTAAAACAGTAGCCAGTGCGTCCCTTTTGGTACATTTTGTATATAAGGCATTCTAGCCTCTTTGTAAAGGGTTAGAACTTTTAAGAGATAGTTAGGATTATAACTAAAAAGGAAGGGTTAAAAGTTAAGAGCAGTAATAGAGTAGTATTTTTTTGAAGTAGAAGGAGATAGAGTTGCATCTTGATTCTTAGTAATGAGAGCTTCTTTTGTCTTCTTGTCTAGTATTAAAGTTCAGTATTGGCTCTAATGTATTTTCCAAGTTCTCTTAGTGTAGTTGGAAATGATTTGGAATCATAGATTCTCTGTACACTAGTGATTGTGCTAGCTTTGTAACTATTGCTTATCTATTTCACTAACAATAGAAGGAATCAGAGTTTAATCTACTTCATATTGTGTTCCTAAATGATATTTGTTTTAAGTTAATCATTTGATTTGAAAATCTTTCAAGGATTGAAGTCTTATTTTATGTTTTGTTTAAATGGTAGCTAAAAATATATTATTTGAATTAGCACTGTGAATGAAAGGGGTTGTGTGTCAATCACAAGTTTACTTTGTTCTACAATTTTAGTTAACAAACTCCTTGAAAGGTAGCAAGTCTGGTTAAGTTAGAAGAATCGTCATTCTTTTCTTTTCCAAAGCTCTGACCTATCTTTTGTTGTTTCTTTAAAAACCCCAATTAAATTAGGTTTTATTTCATGTTTGATCTTAGAATGATCCAGAAGCTCAACACCAGCAGGCCCCTTGAATATTACCGTTACATTCACCAATTGAGCAACATCAACATAGTTGAGAACCAACTACATAGACTTTGGGAGTTGAGATATCCATTTGATCATCTTTCTCTTTCAGGAGAAATAGAGTAGCAATATTCTATTTGCATTTTGTTGTGCCAAAACACACGTCAACAGAAACTGGCGCTAGAAGGAGGGCCTAGAAGGGAAAGCTCAATAAAACTGGGTTTTTCTCCCCAGAAAGGCCCCACAGAGTTCTTTGATCAACTGAGAATCCATCACCTTTCATAGAACTCAAGACCCCAATAAGACACAAGAGTCATAAGACTGGCTTAACCATCATACCACCCTTATCAGCTCTGCTCACTCCACCAAGCTTTTCACCAATACCCCAGTGGGTACCTATCAATCCACCATCCAACCCATCTCAGTTGTCATTACAGCTGGTTTGACCTATTCAACAACTGGTTCAACCCATACAATAGCTGGCTCAAC
Source organism: Sequoia sempervirens (assembly GCA_007258455.2). Taxonomy (NCBI): domain Eukaryota; kingdom Viridiplantae; phylum Streptophyta; class Pinopsida; order Cupressales; family Cupressaceae; genus Sequoia; species Sequoia sempervirens. The sequence goes on from VDFB02224368.1 coordinate 139,633, forward strand.
CACCACCCCCACCAATGGCATTCTTTTAGAATAATCCCTCTCCATTGGGGACTATCCCTAGAGGTTTTCATGATATGCCCAAGAACCCTGAGAAAATTTGCCCCAAGTATATTCATGGCAAGTCAAGAAGTGCTGAAGAGAACATACAAAATTTCAAGGATGCTTGTACTAGAGCTTAGATAGCCCACCATGATGTAGTCTGCAAGTTGTTCCCTTACTCCTTAGGGGACATGGCATACAATTGGTACCTTAATATTCCTCAAGGTTCCATTCTGACTTGGACACACTTGGAAAATGCTTTCATCAACCAGTTCAGGGTGTATGTGGATCCGACTCTTTTATACCACCAATTTTCCACCATCAGGAAAGAGCCATGTGAATCCTTGCCCCTGTTCAATACCGGATTCCAGTGAATATATAGGAGATTGCAAGATCCCTATCTAGTCACCAAGGATAGTGCCATTCAAGCTTACTTTAGAGTTATAGACCCCCTGCTTGGCTTATTCTTGCAAAGGATTTATCAACCAACTAATATTGACTCTCTATCCAAAGTCTATCATCTAGCTATCAAGATGCAGCAACAAATCAGTTCTCAACAAGGAGGCCTGTGAGGAGGTTTCCCTTCGATAGGATATCAGAGGCATAGCCCAACTCCTCTATTCAACACTATCCCGGGAATGTCTCCTTCCCATTATGGGCCTATGTCTGAATTGCAAACCCAACCACCTATCCCATTCTTTACTACTGGAACTTCTGATCCCTTTCAACAATCACAGCTTCCTCAAAGTTCCCATGGTCATCATAACCAAATTGGAACACCAAATCATGGTGGTCAGCCACCTGTTGCAAAGAATGTGGAAAGTGAAAAGACAACTCAGCTTAGAAATGAGGTAGAAACCTTGAAGAAAATGTTGTCCCAAGTTACAAATGACATGGCTCAACTTCGATTGAACCCCGTTCAAAGCCAAGGTAATTACCCCAATCAAAACAACAACAATCAGGGTACTTATCAAAATAATAACAATTACAACCAAAGAGGTTATCAGGGCCAAAACTCTTCTAATCAAGGATATCAAAATCAAAATAGAGGGTATAACCAAAGGCCAAATAACATCAGGAAATGGAATAACGGGCCCAATAATGGTGGAGTCTCTCACAACTATCAAGCAAATGAGGAGAGAGCACATACTGCAAACGTGGCTGACCTCAACTTCATGACTAATTGGTGTAGGCTGCATGATACTGCAACCCATTATGAGATAAACTACCCTTAGATGGAGAAAGTTGTCAAGATGGCACACGAAGATGCTCACACATTCCAGGGGAATTCAAACAAAGGAGGTGACTCAATGGATACTGCAATGGCTTATGACCTCTTTGAAGATGAGCACTCATTCCCAAAGAAAGAGGAGAATGAACCAGAGGAAGATTCATATGATGCCCAAGCCTTTCAGGCCAAAGGAGGACACTTCTTGCAAAATCAAAATAAACGTCCATTCACTACATCAACACCCCCTAGTCACATGGTGCCTCCAAATCAAGGTGCTGATAATAATCCTCCTCCACCAAAAGGTTCGCCTGACTTCCATAATAAGGGTAATTCCTCTGCCATGTTCAAAAGTAATTCAAGTTATAATATAGAATTTGATGTTGTTTCTGAGATGCAAAGATAGAAAACTGCTTTGTCATTCTTTGACATCTTAAAGTGGTGCCCTGCTTAAAGGGAAATAGTGTTGAAAGCTTTAGAACTAGCTGATAAATCAAAAGGAAAAAGCAAGGTTGCACCTGCTGCAGACATGAATGCAGCCTTGTACAAAAATAAGGTAGGTACCCCACCATTTCTCCCGAGTTTAAGAATTTGTGGGAAGAATCTACATAACTGTTTGTTAGACTCAGGGGCTTCAGGAAATGTCATGCCATATTCTATATGTAAGAAATTGGGGTTGGACCCTATCCAAACTAACAAGAAGGTCATCAAACTTGACAAAACAGAAGTTAACGTAGTTGGGGAGTTGAAAAAAGTACATGTCCAAGTAGGATCAGACCCTAGGATTCAAACCAATATAGATGCCCAAGTGGCAGACATCCCAGAGACTTATGGTAAGTTACTGAGCAGAGATTTGATGAAAATTCTAAGGGGATATCTTTCCCTTGAATTTTCACATATGTGGCTACCATGGAGAGGGGTCTCAACTCATATTAGGATTGAAAGTGAGCCCCGCATCAAGCATATCATCATGGAATATGATTGCCCCAATGAGGTAGCCTACTTCGAAACTGGGATAGGTGTTTATAAAAGAGAAGAAGCTTTAACCTTTTTTGTTCTTGATCTTAAAGAACTACCCATACAAAAGCTCCCTGATCTTATGATTGATGAAAATCAGTAGGCATTAGTTAGAAAACTACAACAAGATCAGCTGGTCTTGGGAGAAGGTGTAGATCTGCAAAGTCTCCTGCTCCCTAATTGGTGTAGGGTACACTACCAAAGTCATTCTGAATTGACTTGTCCACCTTGCATTGACATTTTAAATCATGTTTCCCAAGCTGAGGAAGCTAGCACAAGTTGCCTTGAGACCATTGCAGACCACTTCTCATTTGAAGCTAAAGAAGCAACAATGCTAACTAGGGGTAGGATACTTCCAAAAGAGATTCCTTCCCAAATTGAACTAGCCTCAGTTACATGTCTTAACTAGCATACTCATGTGGAACAACCCCAAGGCTTGCTTGACACCCCTGCACTCACGAATATACCAAAACCCAAGGGGTTAACCAAAGACACAAGTGGCTATCAGGAGGATAGCCACAAGTCAGATGATATAACTAAGCAGGAATTGGAGAGTGTATCTGAAGAAATTTCAGAGCATCCTTTCCCTATACCTAATGCAAAAGATCAAACAGTCCCACCCCTAGCTCATTCAACCCAAGTGCCTGCCATGACCTCAAAAGAACCAACCCCAGCCTATGATCAGCTATGGACCCTCACATTTGACGGATCCAAATCTAAGATAGGCAGTGGTGTTAGAATTGTACTAACCAGCCCTAAAGGGAAAACCTTCTTTGCTTCTTATAGGTTGTAATTTGGATGCACTAACAACGTAGCAAAGTATGAAGCTCTAGCACATGGATTGATGTTTGCACATAAGAAGGTCACTGCCTTGATGGTCAAGTGAGATTCGGAAATAGTTATCAGGAAAGTGCACAGCCAATACACCTATCACAATAAAAGGCTGGCAGCATATAGAAATAGGGTATAGAATATGATTGAAGACTTTGATGCATTTGGGATTAGCTTGATCCCTAGAGAAGACAATCATGTAGCTGATTCATTGGCTGCTGCTGCAAGCACCCTGGAATCTATGCAAGGCTCTAACCTCAAGAAACTCTCAGTGGAATTAATTTCCACCCCTGCGGTTCCTGACAACATCACGAACATTCAAGTCTTTGATGACGATTGACATATTCTGGCTTTCTTGGCAAGCTCAAATGCTTTTGAGGGGAAAATTATTGATGAGTCCAACAGTGATCAAGGGGATTGGAACCCTGAGGAATGTGATACAGAAGGAGTTCTTAACTTAAAGAATAATAACATTCCCAACGGAATAGTTGCTTTAGAAAGGATTTTTGGTTCAGATCCAAGGGCTCGAGAGAAGATATCAGCTGAAGATAAAGGAGGTGAATACGAAATAGTTAACTTAGCTGATTCTGGTCCTGAAAGGAATGTCTACATAGGGAAAGCCTACCCTAAAGCAATCATAAAAGACATATTGGTAGCACTTAAGAAAGATATTTCTGCAATTGCTTGGGGATATGAAGACTTAAAGACATTTGATGCCTCTGTCATGACTCACACTATTCCCTTGAAGCCCAAAGCTAAACCCTTCTGACAGAAGGAACGCCCTATCAATGTCCTGATTGAACCATTGATCTATAAAGAAGTTCAAAAATTACTCTCGGCAAGGATAATTTTCTCGGTATGCCATTCAACCTGGGTGGCTAACTTAGTCCCAGTTCGTAAGAAAAATGGGGAGATCAGGCTGTGTGTCGACTTCAAAAATTTGAATAGATCCTCAGAAAAGGATAATTACCCACTTCCCTCTCTGGACGAAGTTCTGTAGACTGACAACAGATCTCAAATGATATCATTCCTAGACGGTTACTCTGGATATAATCAGGTAATGGTCAACTGTGGAGATAGAATGAAGACCGCCTTCACTACAAAGTGGGGAACATTCGCGTATAGGAGGATGCTGTTGGGTCTGATAAACGTAGGGGAAACTTTCTAGTGCACCATGACATAGCATTCAAGGACCTAATCAGTAAGTGCATCATTGTCTATATGGATGACCTGACAGTGTTCTCCAAGGACCAATTGAATCATGTTGTGGACTTAGCTAAAGTTCTCGAGAGATGCATTTGGTATGGAGTCTCATTGAATCCAAAAAAATGAGTGTTTGGGGTTTCTGAAGGGAAGTTGCTGGGACACATAATTTATGAAAGAGGGATTTCAATCGACCCAGATCAAGTTGAGTCCATCCTAAAGATCACCCAGCCTGGAAGCAAGAAAGAAATGAGGTCTTTCTTTGGGAAGATAAATTTTGTGAGAAAGTTCATCACAGGCTTTGCTGAAATTGTGAAACCCCTGAACGAAATGATAAAAAAGGACGCCAAGGTACAGTGGATTGATGAAGCAAAGGCTGCATTTTCACAAGTCAAATGATCCATCTCAGAAGCACCGGTCCTTACCAGCCTTGATTACATTAGACCATTCTACATTTACTCTTTTGCCTTTGAGCATTCATGTGCGACTATTTTAACTCAACGAAAAGAAGAGGCAGAGGAGAGACCAATTGCTTTCATGAGCTCCCCATTCAAAAATGCAGAAATAAAATACCCACCTTTGGAGAAGCAAGATTTTGCATTGGTTCAGGCTATCAAGAAGTTCTAACATTAGATTCTCTGAAGCCAAGTCGTCACTATAGTTCCTGATGCTGCTGTGAAGTCCCTACTCATGCAAAGTGAGCTGGGAGAAAGGAGAGGCAAATGGATGGCTGTCCTACAAGAATTCAATGTAGAGATACACCCTATGAAATTAGTTAGGGGTACATGCTTGTCTCAATCCATGGCGAATGCTGGCGACAACATCATTTGTCAATAATACACAAGCCAGTCCTTCTTCAGCGACCCCTGGTATAATGATACCATTTGCTTGATGCTCCATAATCAGTGTCCAGAGGGAATGAATGCAACTCAAAGGAGAGCCTGAGACTCAATATTTCTCATTACATGCTCAAAGGAGGGTTGCTATATAGGAAGAATTTTGAAGGAATATACCTAAGATGCCTTGATCATCAAGAGGCTCAACATGTGATCTCTGAGTTTCATGGGAAACTTGGCACATGTCATGGGTTTGTAGATTCTTTGGCACATTAGATCCTTCGATCTGGTTATTACTAGCCTTGTGTATTCAAAGATGCCCATCAGCATGTGAGGACATGTCACATCTGTCAGATTTCTGCACCAAGGGAATGTCATTCAGCCATGCCTTTGCAGCCTGTCTACGAGGTAAGGCCATTTGCCCAGTGGGCACTAGATTTTATTGGGGTGATTAACCCAAATTCTTCTGTAGGACACAAGTTTATCTTGACTGCCACTGACTATTGCATAAGATGGATAGAGGCTATACTCTACAAGAATAGCACCACAGAGGTAGTGATCAAGTTCCTCACCGAGTGCATCACTACAAGGTTTGGGGTACCCTTCGCTCTAGTATGTACCAATGGCTCTGCCTTTTCTTCTACTGAGTTTATTTCCTGGGCATATGATCACAAGATTTTCTTAAAGTATTCTTCAAATTATTACCGACAAGGCAATGGAGTTGCAGAGTCAACCAATAAGAATCTCTTAGGGGTAATTAAGAAACTATTAGAGCATAACCCTAGAGACTGGCATACCTAGCTGAGATTCACATTATAGGTAGATAGGACTAGGATTAAGGCTACTTTAAACACCTCACCATTCAAGTTGGTATATGGCCAAGAGCCTATCTTTCCTATCCATCTGCAAATACCTATCCTTGAGTTCATGCAGAAATTCTACTCTAGTGACAATAGGATAGAAGTATGGCTGCTTTGTTGAAATTAGAAGAACAGAGAGATGTTGCATTGCAACAATTCTTTAGGCACCAGGTTGTTGTCAAACGTTGGTTTGACAAAAGAACCAAAATTAAAGCTTTTAGGATATCTAACCTTGTATTGTTATGGGATAAAGCTAGTGAAAGGAAGGGCAACCACCAGAAATTCGACAAACTCTAGCTAGGTCCTTATCAGATTGCTGAGATCCTGGGGGAAAATGCTTTCCGACTAAGTACTCTAACTGGAGAACCTGTCCCATTGCCTATTAATGGAAAATTTCTCAAGCACTATTTTGAGTCATAAAGTTCATTAATTTATGTTTTGCATGTAGATAATTCATTGTTTTTTATGTAAATAATTTGTTTGTCTCCTGCTTGTAAATAAGTGTATTTATGTAAATAGTTTCTGTGTTTCTGTTTGTAAATAATCTGCTGCTCTTTGTATAAGTAATTTGCTCTGTGTTTGTAAATAGTTTCTTGACTGTTTGTTTGTCTTTCCTTTATTTCTTTATGTTTCCCTTGTTCAGGGGTTTTTGTTTTGTTTTGTTCTTTGGGGTTGATCTATCCTTTCCATCTAAAACTATGGGTTGTTATCTAAAGTATGCTATAGTCACAAGGAGAAAAATGGTTTAGGTATTTTCAGGCTTTCTGATTGGATGATTTTGTCCTAAACTCTTTGTTTCATGTTCATTGTCAATAAAGGTTGTGGAAGGTCTTAAAAACAAGGTGCCAAGTAAATAACTTTCATTAGCTCCTCTAAATCTGCCATAGATCATTAAGATCATCTCCTTTGTATTGGTATATTTGTCCTAGGGTGATAGTGTTGTAAGATTTGAGTGAAAAATCTGATCTCCCAAGTGCTTTTATGAGGTCCATGGTAGTTTTCAACCCAGATCAAATGTTAAACATCTGACATATTGAAAAAGAACTAAATGAAATATCTACAACTCTATGAGAAGACAAAAAAGAGAAAGAGAAAAGAAAAGAATTATCTAAAGAAAAAAGAATTCAATATGAACGGGTGATTCCAGTATCTCTACCGAGGCTATGGACGCCTGACTGACAGTAGAGAAATGTTGTGAGGAAACTAGAGGTATCTCTATCGGGGCTATGGATGCTTGACTAGCAGTGGAGCAATGCCTGAGATATCATTGCATAATAGCCAAAGGGAATCAACCTATGTAGCTCAAATCTTGCACATTGTTGTCTCACAGGTGAAGAAAACTTTATGAAAGGATGATGCACTATCAAGCACACACATAGATTCAGGGGTAAGCTAGTGTTGATTTACATTTGAGATTCTAGCTCAACCTTGGTTGTTATAACTGACCCAACTGGAGTTGTGATATTCATGGACCAGGAGTTCTGGGTAGCTGAATCCTTCAGCTTCTTGAAAATGGTTAAACCATTTTCCCAGCCGAGTCACCATTTGTTATGCCTTGCATAACCACCCCCATTTTGATTTGGAACAAAATGGGTCCCCCTTTCTCTTTCTAGTTTCTTTTTGCTTTTGGTTACTTGATTTCCTCTTGGGGGTGCTTTTGTTTTCTGCCTGAGCTTGTCTTCTGTTCTACTTGGTTTAAATCTTGGTTATGTCTCAGGGTGAATTGGTTTCCTTCTTGTCAAGTATTCAATGAAATAGTCATAAGCAACAGGATAGTTTATTTTAATATATTTCATATTCTTTGGGGACTAATGGAAGCATTTGTTTTGCAGGATTAAATCTTACACTTGATTATATTTGCCAAGGGAACTCAGTTGGAAGGCATTCTTCAGTCCAGTTGGTCACAGTTTTCCTCTATGAATAAATTCGACAAGACCTTGCAGATCTCTTGCCGACTACCAGTGCATTCTTTCGGTAGGAATTTGTGTTGCCTATCGACAAGACCCCAGAGATGTCACGACGAGCGGAGTTCATGTGTAGATTCCTATCGGCAGGACATCAGTCATCGTCCCGGCAACTAGGAATCTCCTATCGACATGAGGGGTCTCCTTCAGAGAAAGGTCTCAGCAAAATATTTGTGTCTCACCGACTGACTACAGGAAGAAAGTATATCAGTGGGAGATCTTAACTTCAGGGTGAAGTCTTGCTGAAAGCTTCAAGTCTCACCGACCACTGATAAAGATATTCATCTCGGTGAGAGACTTTTCTTCAAAGAGAAGTCTCAGCGACTATGAAAGGTCACACTGACACAGCGCAAGGGGATTCTATCGGTGGTCTTCGATGAGAGAATCAGTATGTCTCGGCGACTAGAAGGGTGGACTTAGGGAGATTTTTGATAAGACACAAGGTGACCGATATAATGTCTCCCCGATTCTGATAAGTCACAGTGACCCACATGAGACTCAAGTTGAATCTTGGTGAGATATAAGATGATCTGTGGGACATCTCCCTGATAAGAGGATGTTACAGCGATACATGTCAAATGAAAGGATGCATATCGGTGTGACTAAAGGGAGGTCTTAGCGACAACATGGGCCAAAAAAAGGGTGTCGTTTCGACATAATGTCTAGCTGAATCAGCAAAATCACACCGAGGGAGGTTTGTTTTGGGGAGAGTGGTTCACCATCAGCATGAAGTCTGGCCGATGTGCTAGAGTCTCGGCAACATGGAAGGGATATCTCCATAAGTTTGCCCGACGAAAACAAGGTCCCAAAAAAGGAGTAAAGCCCGGAAATAATTTTTCCTTCGGCAGGAGGTCTAGCTGATCAGCGTATGTCTCACCGAAAAGGTAGGAGGAGCCTGGAGAAAGTTAGAGCTTGGCGAAAGGAAGCCTCGATTGATGTAAAGCCTCACCAACTGAAGGAAGTCTCAGTGACATGAAGGAAGCTTGCCGAGAGAAAGGTGACTTCGACAAGATGTTTCACTAATGGGGTGAACTCTTGCCGAAGTAAAGCGATATCGGCGAAACGGAGTGGCTTCAGTGAGAGGTCTCACTGATAGAAATGTGTTGGAAACTATGGAGAGTTTCACTGAAACAGAATCACATCAGGGAGAGAATGAAAGGGTCACTATGAAGTCTCCCCGACCATAGAATGTCCTGCCAATAGAAAGGGGACCCCACCGAAAGAAATGGAGCTCGTTGAAGGATCATGCCTTCGCCAAAAGGTCTTGGCGAAGAAAGAAAGTCACACTGAAAGGGAAAAGGAGCTCGAGCTCGAAGAAGAAGAAAGAGCTCGGGGAGAAAAAGAAGACTTCACCATGAGGCCACAGCAACAAGCGATAGTCTCCCTGACATGAAAACTGTGATCGCTGAAGGATCCTGAGGTTCCCTATGATGTCCCATCGACTAACGATTGTCTTGCCGATGGTTTTTACAAGCTCGATATGACTTCTACAACTCGCCAAAATGTCTTGTCGACTATCTAAGGTCATGCTGATAGTTGCTAGAAGCGATAATCGCATCGGGGAGACACGATGAGTGTCTCACCGACATGCGATTCAATACGAACCTCCTTTGACTGCCAGGGGATCTTGCATGGCCTCTATTCCTCCAATTAGAAGAAGATGACCTATTGACCGATTGACCACCCTGTGCAAGAAGACCAACAGAGTGCATACGAGATGGATCCATTATGAGATTAGGGAGGCGATGGATCAGCTCTGGTGTAATGTTCAAATCTACAAGGAGGCCCGATGGTGTACCAGAGGATGGTCAACCTACAACAGAAGTCTGGAACATGAAGGAAGCTGAAGGAAGGAAGGATCCATGACTCATAGGGACAGCTGTAGTAACCACCGGTGGAGATTGATCAGTATTAATGGTAAAGTGCCCTAGAGCATTCAAGGTGACCCTAACAGAGTTCAAGGTGGACATGAAGAAAAAGAGTAAATGCTGCAGCCACAAAAAGATCTAAAGGATTCTCCCGAGGATAGAAATCTTTCATCAACATGGACAACAGGGCTTCTCATTGAATGCGACATTGACTCTTCTTAGAAAGATCTAAGGACCGACTCTTCTGAAGTAGATATTTTGTAAAAACCCTAAAATAGTGGCCAGTGCGTCCCTTTTGGTACATTCTGTATATAAGGAATTTTGGCCTCTTTGTAAAGGGTTAGAACTTTTAAGAGACAATTAGGATTATAACTAAAAAGGAAGGGTTAAAAGTTAAGAGCAGTAATAGAGTAGGATTTTTCTGAAGTAGAAGGAGATAGAGTTGCATCTTGATTCTTAGTAATGAGAGCTTCTTTTGTCTTCTTGTCTAGTAGTAAAGTTCAGTATTGGCTATAATGTATTTTCCAAGTTCTCTTAGTGTAGTTGGAAACAATTCGGAATCATAGATTCTCTGTACACTGGTGATTGTGCCAGCTTTGTGAAATTTGCTTATCTGTTTCACTAATAGTAGAAGCAATCATAGTTTAATCTACTTCATATTGTGTTCCTGAATGATATTTGTTTTAAGTTAATCATTTGATTTGAGAATCTTTCAAGGATTGAAGTCTTATTTTATGTTTTGTTTAAATGGTAACTAAAAATCTGTTATTTGAATTAACACTATGAATTAAAGGGGTTGTGTGTCAATCACAAGTTTACTTTGTTTTGTAGTTTTAGTTAACAAACTCCTTGAAAGGTAGCAAGTCTAGTTAAGTTAGAAGAATCATCATTATTTTCTGTTCCAAAGCTCTGACCTATCTTTTGTTGTTTCTTTAAAAACCCCAGTTAAATTAGGTTTTATTTCATGTTTGATCTTAGAACAATCCAGAAGCTCAACACCAGCAGGCCCCTTGAATATTACCATTACATTGACCAATTGAGCAACATCAGCACAGTTGAGAACCAACTACATAGACCTTGGGAGTTGAGATATCCATGTGATCATCTTTCTCTTTCAGGAGAAACAGAGTAGTAATATTCTGTTTGCATGTTGTTGTGCCAAAACACACGTCAACAGGTTCAATCAAAAATTCCATATGATGAAACTCTAGCTCAAGCTCTTACATGACTCAATCTAGAGAGGGGCTTGAAGATTAAGGAGAAGTGAATACCTATGATCATAAATATTTTCGCAATCCAGGACTAGCCTTTAAGGTGTGGACCCAATGTACCCTTGTTGACTAAGAGGAAAAGTTGAGCTTGCGTGCTCAACCATCCTCTTTTGTAAAGTTTTATGTAAATTCAGATGAGGACCCAGAGGAATGCCCTCTTTTTGACACCAAGAAATCAGAATGATGTAACAAGAATCCTATTGTAAATAAGGGTTTATTGACTCACCTTTAATATAAATAAAATCAGATAATATTTTTTTGGTGTGTTCAAAGGAGGACTCTAAAATGTGTGTATTATGCATGAATGTGTATGTCTTCTAGAATGAGGGATGTATGCATATGAAAAATTATGGGATATAGCATAAGAATGTTTATTCATAAAACCTTGTGTTGAGATGCGATAAATGTGAATGTGTTGCAAGATAAGTGTGGGATGACATGGTGACCACTAGGAAAGACATGAGTGGTAGTGGTTCCGATAACGAACCTAACAAGAGGTTGGAAAAAATTCTAGAGCTTCTAAATTGGCAAGAGTCTTGCATGGATCATATAGAGAAAGAATTCTAAGTGGCACACGAGTACTAGGACCACAAGAATGCATAAGACAATCAAAGAGACGGTGGTCTAGGGGCAAGTCCATGAGGATGAATTAAGGAAGAGCTTGGGAAAGACCTCAAAATAGTAGCACTGCCCAAGTTTGATGGTAAGGCTATCAGAGTAGGAGCTGAGGCTTGGATTATAGAGATGGAAAAATACTTTAGGCTCTATAACCTTTGTGAATAGACTAAGGTGACATTGGCTACATATCAGCTCTTAGGTGAAGTAGCGACTTTGTGGGATAATGAGAAGTTAGAAAAAAAGATTTAAGCTACTGAGATCACTTGGGAACTCTTCCTCCAAGCTTTTCAGGAAGAGATGGTTAATACAACTTTTATTTGACAAGAAAGTGATGGAATTTAATAACTTAACCCAAGGAAATATGATTGTGATTCAGTATTGGGAAAAGTTCACCAACCTGTTGAAATATGTGCCTCTGTATCAAGGAGATAAATAGTTTCATATCCAAAAATTTATAATGGGACCTAGACCTCACATAAGAGTTGAGGTGGATATGCATGAACCTCAAACCATGAATGAAGTCTTCCAAAAATCCACCAAATAGGAACAAAAACTATAGCAGCTATCCAATCTTTGCAACAACTCAAATTCTAAGTCATCGTACGGGAAAAAGAAATTTCATAAAGTAGAAAAGAGCCATCAGATCTATAATCTCATGAGGTGAACTGAGTCACAAGAGAAAGGTGAAGATGCTAATGGTGGAAACAAAAAGAAAGAAAACAAAGGCAAGGGTAAAGATAGCCATAAGTAGAAGGGCTTTAGAGAGGACAAGCCCAGAGGTCGCAAAGGGCATCACGATGGATGTTATACTTGTAGAGGTGACCATTATGCCTCAAATTTTCCTCAACAGTCAAAGTCATGAAAGGAAGGAAGCTACCAGTAAACTCAACATCATCAAATCCATGTTGCAATGGACAACATGCAGGCATAGTATCAAGCTTCACCAATTTAGCTGACGGGTAAGCTTTATGGCCAATCTATCTCTATCTTAATTGATATTGTAGTTACTGAATTTTTTATAGATCCTAGAATAATATCCAAGATACCATTATACCTTGATACATAGAAAATTCATGGATAGTCCAGTATGGTAATCAAGCAGAGCAGAGGGAAGATACCTATCTCTTTTGCAATGAGTTAGAGATTCCAACCTTTCAAACTCAGGTCAACTTGTATGTGGCACCTTTAGGCTCATATGATGTAATTTTGGGAATAAATTAGTTAACTGAATATAAGGCTATAGCACAAACTAAGAGGATAAGGTGGTCAACTATCTAGATGATTATGGAAACCCCGTTGAGGTTTGTGGAATGCAGAGACCCTTAGAGCATAGAAATTTTTTGTGATGTAGCTCAAGAAGGCTTGTCAAAAGGGGTGTGCAATTTATGCAGTGCATGTTAGTAATCATGATAGTAAGGAATCATATTTAGATGAATATCCTATTCTCAAGGAGTTTCAAGACATATTCCTTGATGAACTTATGGTTTCCTCCAAAGCGGGAATTCAATTTTTCTATCAACCTTATTCCAAGAGCTAAGCCTCAATCCAAGGAATCTTATCAAATGACCACCACAAAACTCTATGAATTGAAGGCCTAGATAATGGAATTGCTAGATAAAGGACTTATAAGACTTAATGTGTTTCCTTGGGGAGCACCAATTTTTTTTTTTGAAAAAGAAGGATGGAACTTTGCATCTGTGTATAGATTATCATATATTGAACAAGGTGACCATCAAGAACCGATATCCACTCTTAAGGATTGATGAACTACTTGACCAAATGAAGGGAGTGACAATGTTCTCCAAAATTGATCTTAGGTCAGGGTACCATCAATTGAGAATTAAGGAAGAAGATATTCTAAAGACTACATTTAGAACTTGATATGGACATTACGAGTTCATAGTGGTACATTTTGGTTTAACTAATGAACCAATAGCCTTTATGAACCTCATGAATAGTGTGTTTAGAGACTACGTAGATGACTTTTTTTTATCTTCATTAACGACATTCTAGTCTACTCAAAGACTATAGAAGAGCATGATAGACATTTGAGGATAGTTTTTCAGTGATTGAGAGAAAGGAAACTCTTTGGGAAGATATCCAAGTGTTCATTCTATTAGGACAAAGTGCACTATTTAGGCCATATCATTTCAGCTAAAGGAGTCTCTGTAGAACTTGAGAAGATCAAGGTGATCATGGAATGGCTAGTGCCTCAAAATGTGTCAGAATTCCATGGCTTAATGGGCCTCAGAAGATACTATAGGAAGTTTGTGCAAGGGTTCTCACACATTGCATCTCCTATTACCTCACTCCAAAGGAAGGGAATGTATTTTGAATGGACCAAGAAATGTGAGTAGGCATTCCAACTCCTGAAGGAGAGGTTCACAACAACACCCATGCTAACCATCCATGATCCTAATGGGAGATTCAGAGTAATCACATATGTTTTAGGAGAGGGATTGGGAGCAATATTAATGCAAGATAGACAAGTGGTAGCATATGAATCAAGGAATCTCAAATAGCACAAAGTGAACTACATGCCTCATTATTTAGAATTGGTGGCCATAGTTCATGCCTTAAAAATGTGGAGGCATTATCTTTTGGGAAAGCCGTTTGAACTCAAGACATACCACTTAGGATTGAGATACATATTTACCTAGCCAAACAATAATGTGCAACAGAGAAGGTGGTTAGAATTCCTTAGCGAATTTCACTTTGGAATTGAATATATAAAGGGAAAAGAGAATAGAGTGGTTGATGCTCTTAGTAGACAAAGACATCTAGCAGCCATGATCTCAACAAGGTCCAACTTGAGACAGTAGGTGATTCAGAATCTACTAGGGGATGAGCACTATGAGAGAGTGAAGAGTGCCCTAGCAGTAAATTTGTCAGATCATCAATTTGATGGGTATGAGATCGAAAATAATGTATATTCCAGAATCTGGAGAGTTGAGAAAGTTTTTTTTAGAAGAGGTTCACAATGCACCTTATTTAGGATGCCCTAGAGTATCAAAGATGATCTTGGAGTTGAAGACTATATTTTTGGCCTATAATCAAGAAGGATGTAATGAAGTACATAGCCAAATTCTTAGAGTGCCAGGGAGTCAAGGTTGAGCATGCACATCTAGCCGGATTACTATATCCTCATGATATACCTAAGTATAAATGGTAGGTGATCAATATGGATTTTGTACATGGGTTGTCATTGAGTAAGAAAAAGGATGATTCTATCTTGGTCATGATTGAAAAGTTGACTAAGGTTGCACACTTCATTCTAGGAAACCTTAAGGATGGATCATTAACCTTGGCTAATAAATTTTTCCAAGAGATCTTCCACTTGCATGGAGTGCCAAAGACTATCATTTTTGTTAGGGACACATGGATGACCTCAAGGTTTTGGATGACCCTGAATGTTGCATTGGGGACCAAACTAAATTTTAGCTCGGCTTATCATCCTTAGATTGATAAGTAGACAAAGAGGGTGAATTAGGTAGTTGAAGACCTCCTCTGAAGGTATTGTATGGACCAACAATATAGGTGGGAAGAATATTTTCCTTTGGTATATTTTTCTTACAAAAAACCTCATCAAACATCCTTAGTCAAGGCATCGTTTGAAGCTCTGTATGGGAGGAAGTTTCATACCCCCATCAGTTGAGATAAATTGGAGGACATGATCATAGTAGGACTTGAAATGCTTAAGAAAATGGAAGAACAAATGAGGGTCATTAAGAGCAGATTGAAAGAGGTGGTAGACCGATAGAAGAGTTATGCCAATAAGACTTGAACTCTTAGTTCACAACTCGGAATAAAATTTTCTTGAGAGTTAAACCTCATAAAAGTTCTATTGCTTTTGGAAATTCTTCCAATTTGGCCCCAAGATATGTGGGACTGTTTGATGTTTTGGAAGTGATTAACCCAGTTGCTTATAGACTAGCTCTACCACCTGCTCTAGCTCGACTTCATAATGCATTTCATGTTTCCTTTCTTAAGCCATATCAAGTTAATGTCACTCATGTACTTGATTAGAAATCCTTATAGGTACAGGATCCAGGAGTGGTGCTAGTGGAGCCCATTAGAATCTTGGATAGATGCAACGTTAAGTTGCGGAACAAAGATATTGCTTAGATTAAGGCCCAGTGGGACCAGTACTTAGAGGATAGTGCTACTTGGGAGGATTTGGAAGAAATAGAACACTCTGTTCCATATTTGCTATCATGAGAAAGAGACTTCAATAATGTTGCTTGAAACTTTTGGATTGAGATACTATGATATTTCATGCTATAATTTCATGTGATGTTGAAATAGACATATATAATTTGATGAGATGTTGAAATAGACATATATGATTTTGTTGTGATGTTGAAATAGACATATATAATTTTGTTGTGATATTGAAATAGACATATATAATTTAGTTGAGATGTTGAAATAGACATGTATAATTTATTGTGATGTTGAAATAGACATGTATAATTTGTTGTGATGTTGAAATAGACATGTATATTTTGATGTGACGTTGAAATAGAAATGTATGCTCCAATTTGACATGATGTTCTTTCCTTTTTGATTTACTAGACATCGAGACGATGTCTCTTCCAAGATGGGATGGATGTCATAACCCAATTTTATTGTATATTTATTATAATATGGAAAATTGAATTATTGAAGAAATTCAATATATATTAAATGAAAATTTTGGAATTTTCAAAAATTGAATGAAAGAAGTTGATTGATGTTGACTATGCGAACTTTTGGGAAGTTATCTTATATGTTATCAAGAATTGAATGTTATTGATAAATTTTGCAAGTGCAAGTCTATGCAGTTACAGGGTGACAGGTTGAAGGATGAGAACACAATTGAAGTAGGATTGTCTAGCTAGATCAAATGGTAAGCCAATTGGAATATGGGTGCACACACCACAAATTACATGATGACTTGAATTTGAACTATTTTGCATATATAGAAGAACATAATTTCATGACTTGAATTGTTTCAGTGATTGAAAATGAATGGCTTGTAGATTAAATTGTCTACTCAAACTCTATGTTTTGAAGAAAACAAAATTATTTTAAAGAATGATTAAAAAGGATAAAATATTTCATTATGTGAAAATTAAGTGAAAATAAATTCCTTTTAGTTTATATTTATGGATGCTCCAGATGAAATTAAAGTTCCTTAATTTAAATGATAGCATATAAAACTTATAAGCTCTCTGAAGCGATACCAACTATCAACATCATTTCTCTTAGGGAACTTCTGTCCCAAACACTTTTTGGAGAAGATCAAATTAAACAAGCAACTTGATTTCCTAATCTTTTCATCAAAATTCATCAATATACTTGCCATTCTTAAGGCTATCAATCATCCATTCCACAAAATCAGTAAACCACATCATTCTCAAATACAAAATGCAACTTAACCATCATCACATGACTATATAAACACAAAACCTGATTTGAAACCATCAAAGCCATTCATCTCCATCACTATTCAATAAATCACTCATCAATTCAACTTGCTTTACAAGGAAAAATAACCACAAAACCAATCATTCGTGCTTTAATCTGATTCAAAAAATTCCAAGAAACTATTATCACCATATTTAGACTGAAACAAATTAGTGCGCTCACTTACCAATACTGATCCATCAGTTCATCTCCCTTTTGCATTCAAAACTCCTTCTTGCACATTGGAACCATTAAACCAAATCAACCAAAACAACATATTCTGCCTTCTAACCTTTGTACAAGCATTTAGACATTGTCATTATCATCCTTTGGACACATTCAATACAAATTCATGGCAACACAACTTTGTTCATCAATCCAAACAAACCTATACACCCAAGGACTTATACTCTTGTAGGACAACAAACCCTTAAAATAGGTGGATACTTTTCAATCTCTTTGTGTTTCTACCAACCCCAAGACATATTTAGCAACCCATTTTGACATTCTTTCACATATCTAATTGCCATATTATCTTGTTTTGTAACAAACATCATAAATCTAGTCTGAATGATGAAATAAGCCACTAAGTAGGCCAAAATTTCAAAGGGAATCCCTCAAAAACATCCCCAATCCACCAAATAACCTTTAACATTCCACAATCATGTTACAAAACTCAATATTTAATCATTTCAGGGACTACAAAGCTTGATTTATAGCTTATCCACAAAACCCTTAAAAATAGGCTTTTCCACACACACAAGAATGAGGGTTTATTAGAAATACCCATTTCAAACCTCCTGCCACTTAAATATTGCTTCAAACACTTTTGAATAGGTCTGATCCATCTATCCAAACTCACTCCCAACTATTTTGCATGCTTCCACATCATTTTCTGTCATGGAGCCATTCATTTTCTTTGGAAGAACTCTAAAATTTATGTCAAGACAACAACTCTCACATTGCAATATCGCCTTCCCCTGCACAAAACAATAAAAAGACAACCTACAACATCCTATACAACCTACTCCACCAAACTACAAATTCCTATTTGGTGGAGTAGTCCTTAAGGATTTGTTTCCGACTCTCAAAACCTTGTATAAGGTTGCAAGCCAAGTTAAGAAAAATCAACTCAAACACAAGATTCACTAATAGATTAACCTCCAAATAGAAGTAAAGGAAAGATAATACCATATGTTACTTTAAAAAATGAGATTCAATGCCCAAAGTTGTTCAGATTATGCAACTAGGGAAATAATGGAGAGAAACACAAAAATTTAAATAATAGGGTACTTTTATTGGTATAAACTCTTCAAGATTACAAAGATTTTCCCCCTCCTCGACCTTAAAAATTCTTTTATAGGAGTCTCCCAATCCATAACTACCTCTTCAACTACTTCCAATGACCTATCCCTTCAAATTCTTCAAAAAGACTCTTCAACTTCTGATTTTTTCCTTTTTTTACAAATTTAGCAATTTTTTTACAATTTTTTTACAATTTGCTTTTCTCATCATTTTTACCCCCTACAATGATTGAATTACAAATGAAATGGGCCCTCACATGGCCATTTACAATTCTTAATGTTTTAAAATCAAAATTCCTACAAAAATGTTTGATGGAGTCATAAGAACATAAGGTGCTCCTGCACCATACAACCAACCAACAATATATTCCAAGTCCCTTGGAAACATATTGCTTCAACTTTGTTTGTAACTGCAAAATGAACTCAAATTTCCTTGGACTACCCCCTCTCTATTTCTCTTTTCTTGTCTTTATATTTTTTTTTTCTTATTCCATCTTGTGTCTTCAACTCTTCTTTACTTGGCCTTTTTCCTTTCTCTTTTTTCTACCATCAGGTTCACAATTCTTCTTCACTTTGAAAAAGGACATAGGACCGCCCTTTTACAACTTTCCACTAACTCTTTTATCTCAACTAAGGACATAGGACTGTCCTTGTAAATTTTCCTCTTTCTTTCACAATTCATCCTTGACCTTCTCTGACCAATTGCCTTTTCATCTTCTCAACTACTCCCATCAGTGGAGTACTCTTTAGGCTACAAACTCAAGTGCTTCACAAACAACTATCCATTTGGTTCTTACTGCATCACAACACAACTCAACAAACTTCCTTTCCTCACCTAGGCATCTCCACTTTTCTCTCCCTAGTCTTTTGGAAACCAACAACCAGGTTCTTTCTTAACCTGCACACAACCACAAACTCACAAACAACAAACTTTCTCTGCAACTTAGATGGATCAAGCACCTACAACCAACCAACAAAAACTCAACAACCAACTTACCAAAATAAGCTAGCTCTGATACCAATTGATGCAATACCAACTATCAACGACATCATTTCTCTTAGGGAACTTCTGTCCCAAACACTTTTTGGAGAAGATCAAATTAAACAAGCAACTTTATTTCCTAATATTTTCATCAAAATTCATCAATATACTTGCCACTCTTAAGGCTATCAATCATCCATTCCACAAAATCAGTAAACCACATCATTCTCAGGTACAAAATGCAACTTAACCATCATCATATGACTATGTAAACATAAAACCTGATTTGAAACCATTAGAACCATTCATCTCCATCACTATTCAACAAATCACTCATCAATTCAACTTGCTTTACAAGGAAAAATAACCACAAAACCAATCATTCATGCTTTAATCATATTCACAAACTTCCAAGACATTTTTATCACCATATTTAGACTGAAACAAATTAGTGCACTCACTTACCAATACTAATCCATCAGTTCATCTCCCTTTTGCAGTCAAAACTCCTTCTTGCACATTGGAACCATTAAACCAAATCAACTAAAACAACATATTCTGCCTTCTAACCTTTGTACAAGCATTTAGACATTGTCATTATCATCCTTTGCACACATTCAATACAAATCCATGGCAACACAGCTCTGTTAATCAGTCAAAACAAACCTATACACCCAAGGACTTATACTCTTGTAGGACAACAAACCTTTAGAATAGGTTGATACTTTTCAATCTCTTTGTTTTTCTACCAACCCCAAGACATATTTAGCAACCCATTTTGACATTATTTCACATATCTAATTGCCATATTATCATGTTTTGTAACAAACATCATAAGTCTGGTCTGAACATTGAAATAAGCCACTAATTAGGCCAAAATTTCAAAGGGAATCCCTCAAAAACATCCCCAATCCACAAAATAACCTTTAATAGTCCACAATCATGTTACAAAACTCAATATTTAATCATTTTCAGGGACTAAAAAGTTTGATTTATAGCTGATCCACAAAACCCTTAAAAATAGGCTTTTCCACACACACAAGAATGATGGTTTATTAGAAATACCCATTTCAGACCTCCTACCACTTAAATATTGCTTCAAAAACTTTTGAATAGGTTTACTCCATCTATCCAAACTCACTCCTAACTATTTTTCATGCTTCCACATTGTTTTCTATCATGGAGCCATTCATTTTCTTTGAAAGAACTCTAAAAATTTTGTCAGGACAACAACTCTCACATTGTAATCTCACCTTCCCCTGCACAAAACAACAAAAATATAACCTAAAGCATCCGATACAACCTAATCCACCAAACTACAAAGTCTTATTTAGTGGAGTAGTCCTTAAGGATCTGTTTTAGACTCTCAAAACCTTGTATAAGGTTGCAGGTCGAGTTAAGAAAAATCAACTCAAATAAAGGATTCACTCAATAGATTAACCTCCAAATAGAAGTAAAGGAAATATAATACCATATGTTACTTAAAACAAAGAGATTCAAGTTCCAAAGCTACTGTTCAGATTATGCAACTAGTGAAACAATGGAGAGACACAAAAATTTAAATAACAGGGTACTTATATTGGTATAAACTCTTCAAGATTACAAAGATTTTCCCCCTCCTAAACCTTAAAAATGTTTTTATAGGAGTCTCCCAATCCATAAATTCCTCTTCAACTACTTCTAATGACCTATCCCTTCAAATTCTTCAAAGAGACTCTTCAACTTCTGATTTTTGCCTTTTTTTACAAATTTAGCAATTTTTATACAATTTTTTGCATATTTGCTTTTCTCATCATTTTGACCCCCTACAATGACTGAATTACAAATGAAATGGGCCCTCACATGGCCATTTACAATGCTTAATTTTTAAAAATTCAAATTCCTACAAAAATGTTTGATGGAGTCATAAGAACATAAGGTGCTCTTGTACCGCTCTCCCAAACAAACAATTTACACATGAATGTATATATATACATGTATGTAAATAAATGTGAGTACATACATATATATATATTTGATATAAAGAACGAACATGGAAAATATTAATGAAATCATATAAATACATATAGATATATGTCTATATATATTACATATATATGTATACATATTCATATTCTTATTGAATTCAAATTTGATAACCAATATATTCTAAATCAAATTGTTTAAAATCAATGAAAAATCATGAAGGCATCCCACGAAGGATGTGGTTTGCCACAAGTTTAATGAAAATATTAAACCCAAGTAGTGGCCAATGGTAAGGCAATAATTCCATCACCCAATAACATGCAAAAGACATTGTTGTTTCCATTTTTTATGGATATCCTACCAAAAAAGTATAGAGAAGAGAAGAAATTGGGGGCTTGAAGGAAAAAAGCAGAAGAAGAACTCGAGATAGGGAAAAATCTGATGGAAACTTCACAAAAGCTCGAAATGGAGGTAAACTAATATTTTTGAGCAATAGACTTGGTTTTATTGTCATTATTGAAACATGCTAGCAGTATTCCTTCATTTTATCGAATGTTTTCATAGCACAGTAAAAATGTGAGTCGTTGTTTGTGTTTGAATCGGTCTTGAGCCGGATGCATGAGTATTGTCAACCACCTTATGAGGGTTGCATGGCCTATGGCCTGCTTAGTATGGAAACCATTAAAGTTTAGAGCCTTCACACCTATTTGTAGAGCTAGGCTGAGGATCGAGAGCCTTAAATAGCTCAGCCTTCATTTTTATTATGCACGATGGTGCTAGCCTTATAATGGCTATCAAAATTTATTTCAATTGAATGTGTTATTCTACTTAGATTATCCTTGAAAAGGATCGACTAATGATCCTGTGGGAGGGGCATGATTCCCAATAAATTTCTTTTTTATAATTACTAATGCTCATTATTGTGTGGGTTGATAATGGTAAAAGGGGCTTTAATAGATGCTTTTAGAACTTTTGATATGTATGTGTATTGTTTTTTTGTGTGAATTTGAACTCATTTGATAGGAACAATGGAATGATTCTCAGTTTGAGAATCACCAAGCCTTGCTTGGGTCAATCTAAAAGATCGATGAGTTGATTCTTGAATATGTATATGGTACAAACATAAGTCTGCATGTTGAATATAATTGTATGCATGGTATAAACCAGCATGGCCATATGGGCATTTTCGAATATAACTCTTGTTGTTAAGAAAGAAAGCACTTGACCTATAAGAATGGTTGATTCTAGAGAAACCTATGATTTTTTTTCCTATGGCCTAAATAGGCACAAGTTTTGCTTAGAACATGAAACTTCCATGCCTATCTCTTGACCAAAATATTTGCTCAAGTTTTACATCGACAAGCATGTCAAACTTAGGTTCTTTATATTATTAAGTTTCACATTGAATTTTAATAATGAAAATGTTCAAGATCTGAATATTAGGAATTATGTTTTCATGTATGAAACTAGGCTATTTCATTTTTTAGAGAAATCTTTTGGCTTGCTTGAAATTGACAAATGAGAAGTTGTAGATAATATTTGTATTGGCAAAACAACATTGTTTATTTTTATTTCATTGAGGAAAAACCCATTCTATGACAAAACAATGAACATTTAATTGTGATGTTATCATTTAGCATCTAAACAACTTGAAACGACAATGAGTAATTGTAAATAGTGAGTGCTCTATTGAAAAATGACATTTTTTGTCATTAAATGCAATTGTTTAGTTTGAAATAGTATTGTATTGATGTAAATAGTAAATAATTTGTTGCAAATGACACTATTTTTTTGTTATCTTTGTAGCTGAAAACAACCTTTCTAATTAAATTGTTTGGTTGGAATAGCATTGAATAGTTATAAACAATGAATGTTCTTTAAGAAACAACTTGTCTTATAAATGTTTATTAGGAAACAATGTTGGTTCTGTTTAAATGATGAATGTTCATATGTAAACAACAATGTTAGAGTATCACAGTTTTGTGAGAATGCAAAAGAAACAACAATATGTGTGAAACTGTTAATATAGACTTGTTTTGATTCTTTATTTTTGACAAAAGAAATGTCAAATAGAATATTATTTAATGATTGCAAAATGAATTGATGATTATTTCATAATGTATGCACAAATCAAAAACTTAAGTAGGCACATATATGTGTATGCACATAGCCTCCGTCTATGTACATACACATACTTGTGACATACCTTCTTTTGTTCTTAGTTCATTTTTAAATGGAAAATGCTTATGATGAAAATTATATAATAGTCATAAGAATGATATGACTAATTGTTGAATTACTCTATTGAATCATAAATCTATTTTTTTCTTAGAGAGTAAATTAGTATTCTGATTCTTCTTTCAAAGACATATGTGAAAGAATATTCTAATCATTGAATGGAATAGTGATACCTTATTTGACTAGAGCACCTCAGGGTAGATGCTGCTAGAGGGTAGATAGCTATTATGAGATGTGTAGTAGAAAGTTACCTTTTGGGACGGGTGCCAAAATGGAGTTTAGAGAGTATAGGTTTGCTTTACTATAACCTATTGTTTGTTGTTGTTGGAACACATTTATTATTCCTGGCCAAGCAATATAGTTAATTTTTTATGTATTAACTCTATGATATCACTCTCTTCCATTCCTAGCATAGATATTACATTTTCTTTTCTAACTTGTAAATAGAAATTGCATGTTGATGAATGGTCACACACGAGATTCCACCTTGTAGATTTTTCTCTTGCTAAACTTTTCATGTAGGGTCAGACATTCTTCAAGTTGGAAGAATTCCAGGGAAGTGTATGCTTCATGGTTGGGAAATAAAGCACTTCAACCATGTTCTCATCCACCAATGGAGGCGAGTGTCAAAGAAGAACCTTAGTTGTCTACAAGGCTATTTTAGTCTAAGATGTAACTTGATGTAATACATTCATGTATTTGATGTAAAGTGTACAATGTAATGACTTTGTGGCCTTAGGAGCCAAGTCAAACCTGATATTAAAATTTGAATTTTGAAGTGAATATATGAATCATTGACTCATTTTAAATGGACATGTGTAGCTATGATTGACTTTAGCCACTATTTATATCTTTTTAATTTGGAATATATTCATGTGTCAAATACAATAATGTTAATTAAGTAATAATTTAGGATGGGTTATTGCAGGTGTCATGTGTAGTAGTTTATTAGCCACCATCTCCTAGGATTTCATCCCATTCGCTATCATTCCTTATCCATATCATAATAATATATCACCCATATCCATCCACCTATCCCTAATCAACCTATCATGGATTGTCCTTGATCCTTGACCATGCGGCATCCCTTATCCCTCCATTATCGCCCACCCTTTCCCATGTATTTGTTAGGAAAATGGTGTCTCAACCTTGCAATTACATGAGGTTACTATTTATAGTAATTTTACATTTAAGCATAGATTGCTGAGGAATTTTCCCCAAAGCTTCAAATTGGCTAAATAAGCATGCTCATAAATTTTCATTCCAAGATCATGTTTGAATTTTGAAGATATTAAGGTTTCCATTTTTCAAAGTTCTAGAGTCCATTTTGAAGGCCTTAAAGGAATTTTGGGCCTGAACTAGCATAGTAGGTTATAGCTTGATAGAGCACTTCAAAAGATTTTTGACGGTTGAAAGGGTTCATCAATCAGACACCCAAATCAAAAGTTATGACCTCCTGAAAGTTGGGTCTCTTGAAATAATAGATGTAAAAACATGTTGGACACATAAATGAGTTGTAAAGGGGGATTTAGATGTGGTGGTGTGCATTTAGACACATTGTAGGCATCTATTATTGGAGATATGGATGGGGCATAAATTTTTAGGTGGTTTTAACTCATGGTTTTGTAATAATGTTTGATGGTTTCATGTATTGTATCTCTTATATATTAGGTGCATGAGATGTAGGTTATGTGTAAGATTATTATAGCTATTGAGTTTCCTTTGGATCTTTAGTTGGTGATACTCCTATGAGAAAGATTTCTCTTCAAGTATATTGTAATCTTGTTGATTTATGAATAATATATTAGGTGGCTTTTAGAGTGTAGGGTTTTTTTTCTGAAAGGGTTTCCCCCACGTAAATCATTGTGTTGTGGTATGAATATTATTTAAGTTTATTTTTGTTTAAGTTCTTGTACTATTCTGAATTATTATTTTTTACATAACTCTCCTCTCAATATTAGTGTAGGAAGTTGTTCTACTACCTTAGCTTCCTTACAAGTGGTATCAAAGCTTGATCACCTTTGGTTAAGGTTGTGAGTTGCTGGGTTTTTTTAACTAATCCATATTTGAGTGGGAGCTTGTGTAGAAGATAATTTATGATCTTGTTGCAAGAATTTTAGATGGAAATCACATCAAGGAGAATAGAGGTAGAGAATTTTTCTAGAAATAATTCTGAAAAGTGGAAGCTAAAGATGGAGGATCTATTAATAGATCGAGATTTGTGGGATATTATTGATGGTAATGTTATAAGGCATGCATGTCCTACTTTGGATACTTAATTTGATATTATGGAAAGTAAAGCTAAGGGTATAATCATATTACACTTGGAAGACTTTGTTTTGATCAATGTCCATGCAAAAACCTCTACATAAAAACTATGGAAAAAACTTGGTGAGATGTATCAAGCCAAATCTTTAGTGAATAATATTTTCTTGAGGAATAAATTATATTCCTTAAGGATGGAAGAGGGTGGATGAATAATAGACCACCTAGAAGCATTCGATATTTTGGTGGCTCAATTGGCATCAGTTAGTGTTAAAATGGATGTGGAAGAGAAATTTCATATCTTTCTTTGAACATTCTTTTCCTGATTTATGGGATTCAATTGTTATGGCTATTGGGAGCACTTATTCTATCTTGAAGACTAAAGATGTTCTGGGTTCTTTTCTCTATGAAAATATGAGGAGGAAGGCACCATCAATGTCGAGGAATCCCTAAATGTTCATGGAATTCCTAAGGAAAAATAAAAGAATAATAAGTGTGATAAATCCAAGTCCAAGGGGATATCCAAATCTCCTAGAAAGTCCAAAGTTATTTTTTGGAACTGTGGCAATCCTAGATACTTTTGTAAGGAGTGAAAAGAAGAAAAGAGGAAGAAGAAGAGATTTGATTCTGATTTTGAATCTAAGAAGGAAGATGGTGATGCATTCATCACAACTTTCGTCACTCATGCAAGTAATGATGCATGGTTAATTGACTCAGGTGCATCTTTTCACATGACCTCTATTAGAGATTGGTTTTTTTAATATGAAGAATTTGATGGAGGTAAGGTGTACTTGGGTGATGATTCTTGTTTAAATATTATTAGTAATGGTAAAGTTATAATTAGGTTTATTGATGGTAGAATAAAAAGGATTAATGGTGTGTTGCATATCCCTAGATTAGCACACAATTTATTATCTATGAGAAAACTAATAGATACAGGTGTGTATGTAGTATTTTCTGATACAAGATGTAATATTTTTAGAGGTACTATGGTGATTGCTAGAGGTGTCAGATATGGAACATTATATAAACTTGATGCATGCACTATTGAGTGCAATAGTACTTTTGTGAAAAACAAGACTATGGCTACTTCTTTGAAAGATGTGAGGGTTTAATCTTCAACAGATAGTCATGGCTTCTAGGTATCCAAGGGTGATCTTTCTTTTGAATCAAAGTTACCTATAGAGAATATTATGTTATGGAACTAGAGAATTGGCCACATTGGAGAAAAGGGTCTAAGATAAAAACCTTTTTGAAGGTTTGTCTAATTGTAATCTTTATTTTTATTTTTATAAGCATTGCATTTATAGAAAACAAAACCGCATTCAATTTTACCAGAGTTCTCATAAATCTTGTGGTGTATTAGATCTAATTCATTCTGATGTGTTTGGTCATATAGATATTAATTCAATTAGAAAATCCACATATTATATTTTATTATTGATGATTATAGTAGAAGGACATGGGTATATTTTCTAAAGAGTAAACTTGAATTTTTCAGCTAATTTAAAGAACTTAAAGCAATGGTTGAGTTGAAAATTGGAAAGAATAAAATGTTTGACAATTGATAATTGCAATGGATTTTTCTCTAATTATTTTGATAGATTTTTTAAAGATTGTGATATTTTGATACAAAAGATAACTTTGTATTCTCCAAAGCGGAATGGAGTTGCAAAAAGAATGGAAAAAGGCTAGGAGTATGTCAAGTGGGGTTGGTCTAGAACAATTTTTTTTGGGTTGAAGCTATTGCCACTGCTTGTTACCTGATTAATAGGTCTCATACTTCAGCTCTTGTTAATAAGACACCTATAAAGGAATGGTCAAGTAACAATCCTTCACTGAAACATCTTAGAGTTTTTGGTTGTGAGGCATATACACATGTGCTAAAGGAGAAGCAAACAAATTTGGATAACAACATTGTGAAATGTATCTTCATTGAATATTACTATGTTGTGAAAGGATACAAGATTTGGGATCTTGTAGCACACAAGGTAATATATAGTAGAAGTGTTATTTTAGAGGAACTAAGTATTCTTCTCTTACATGGAAGCTAAAACAAAAAAAATAGGAAGATGTGATTCAAGTTCCTTCTACACCTGAGAAAGTTGAATTGAGGCCCCTAGATAAACATGAAGTTGAGGAGAGCTCATCTAGCTTTGAATCTTCAAAAGAGGAGGAAGAATCTCCAACTCATCTTGTCTGAAGGTCTACAAGGAATAGACAATTGTCCTAAAAGGTATTCACCTAATGATTGGAGATGTATTTTTGCTTTGAATACTAGCCTTGATGAACCCAAATCTAGAAGAGTCATTAGGTATGAACGATGTAAAATCCTAGAAGATTTATATGGATGAAGAAATAGAGATTTGAAAAAGAATGATACATGGGATCTTTTACCATTTTTGGAAGGATAAAAACTTGTTGGTTGTCAATGGGCATTTAGGAAGATGGGTCTATATGGAGTTATTGAGAAGTACAAAGCATAGTTGGTTATGAAAGGTTACTCTTAGGTTGAGGGTGTTGATTATAATGAGATATTTTCTCCTGATGCAAAAATGACATCCATTAGACTCTTGCTTTCTATTGTCGTTGCTTATGATCTAAAGGTTGAGAAAATGGATGTGAAAAAAACTTTCCTTCATTGTGATTTGGAGGAGGATATTTACATGACACAGCTAGAGCACTACATGGTTAAAGGTAAAATTAATTTGGTTTATAAATTGAAGGAATCTGTGTATGGCCTCAAACAGAGTCCTAGAATGTGGTACCCAAAATTTGACACATATGTGTTGATTTTGGGATTTAAGCATTCTAAATTAGATGAATGTGTTTATTATAAATCTAATGGTGATCTTTTCCTTTTATTGTATTATATTTTGATGATATGTTATGTATTGGTAAATGGAAAGGAATGATTTCAAAAATAAAGTCTTAGCTTGCATCTAATTTTGAAATGGGTGTAGCTAAGCACATTATTGGGATGGAAATTAGAAGAGATAGAGTGAATAGAAAGCTAGGAATTGACTAGAGTAAGTATTATGAATAGCTATTTCTGGATTTGATTGTGTAAGCTTTTTTTGAATCAACGTTTCGAATCACACTCCGTGATCCATCATCAGGATAGGGAGCTCCGTGATCCATCATCCTTGAGCTCTCTATCCCGATGATAGATCACGGAGTGTGATTCAAAACATTGATTCAAAAAAAGCTTACACAATCAAATCCAGAAACAGCTATTCATAACTCTTATGGATTGTGGAAATCTAATAACTTTGATAGAGTAAGTATGTCAATTCAGTTTTATAGAATTCTAGTATATAGGATTGTAGATCATTGAGTGTTCCTTTTATAATCAGAATGAAGTTATCTACTTTAGATTCTCCAACATCCCTATTTGATATGAAATACATGACTAGAGTTCCTTACCAGAGCACAGTTGGAAGTTTGATGTATGCTATGATCTACACTAGATTAGATATTGCCCAAGTAGTGGGAATTGTTTCCAGATATATGTCTAATCTTGGTAGAATTTATTGGGATGCAACTAAAAGATTTTTCATATATTTATGAGGTATCTCAGAGTATTCCTTGTGTTATCATAGTAATATGGTGGGATATGGGAATTCCCTTGATATTCATGGTTATGTGGATTTAAACTAGTTCGGTGATGTTGATAGTAGAAGATCCACTGGTGCTTATATGTTTACTTTATTTGGTGGTTCAATTAGTTAGATGAGTAAGTGACAAGCTATGATTAACTTGTCTACTACTAAAGCTAAGTATATGGATGCTACTCACACTTGTAAAGAAACCATTTGGATTAAGAGATTGTGTTTATATATTAGAATTAAGTAAGGTATACTGACAATTTATTGTGATGGTCAGAGTGAAATTTTCCCATCTAAGAACTCATCATTTTGTGCTTAAACAAAACACATTGATGTATAGTATCATTTTGTTAGAGATATGGTCGAGGACAGAAAGTTGAAGTTGGTTAAGGTAGATACTTTGATGAATGTTACAAATTATTTAACTAATATTATGAACACAAATAAGTTTAGATGGTGTCCAAATTCTATGGGCCTTATTGCCTCTTGTGATTAAATTATAGTGTTGATACTCCTTGTTCTCTTACAAGGTGTTCAAAAAGTGGGAGAATGTTAAGAAAATGGTGTCTCAACCTTGCAATTACACAATGTTACTATTTATAGTAAGTTAACATTTGAGCATAAATTGATGCAAAATTTACCCCAAAGCTTTGGATTGGCTAAATAAGTATGCTCATAAAGTTTTGTCGCAAGATCATGTTTGGATTTGAAGATATTAAATTTTTCATTTTTCAAAGTTTCAAAGTCCATTTTGAAGGAATTAGTGGAATTTTTGGGGATAAATTTGGTTGTAACAAGTGTATTAGGTTATATATTGATAAAGCACTTCATGAGCTTTTTGATGGTTCAAACGGTTCATCATTTAGGCACCTAGATCAAAAGTTATGGCCTCTGTAAATTGGATCTCCTAAAATAGGAGATGTAAAAACATGGTGAACACATACATGAGCTATAAAGAAAGACCTGCATGTGCTGGTGTGTATTTAGAAACATCATAGGCATTTTTTATTGGAGAAAAGGATGGGTGCTACTTTTTAGGTGGTTTTAGCTAATGGTTTTGTAATATTATTTAATAGTTTTGTGTATTGTATCTCCTATATATTAGGTGCATTAGATGGAGGTTATGTGTAAGAGCCTTATAGTTGTTGAGTTTCCTTTGGATTTCTAGTTGGTGATACTCCTATGAGAAATCTTGTTATGCAAGTATATTGTAATCTTGTTGATTTTTGAATAATATATTGGGTGGCTTTTGGAGTGTGGAGTTTTTTTCCCAAAAGGGTTTTTCCATGTAAATCATTGTGTTGTGGTATGAATATTATTTATGTTTAGTATTTTTAATTTTATGTAACTGTTCATATTTTTAAAAATTACATAAAACTCCTATCAATATCAGTGTAGGAAGTTTTTCTACTACCTTAGCTTCCTTACAGCCTTCCCATGCATTAGATATGGAAATGACACATGAATTATGACAAGGATTTGATCTTGTATATCCTTAGTTTCCTCTCACTTTGGCCTTCAAGTCTGATTGCATTTGGATTCCCACCTTTATCTAGAATAAACCAACCATTAACTCATCAAATCTCCTATCATATACATCCCATCTCAAACATAATAAAGAAATCACAATCCTTTCATCTCCATCTAAAACATCAAACACTAAAATCACAAAATCATAATGTTAAGCTCCCCAGGATTGGCATTCGTTCAATCCAATCATTACATCCAAGACATCAATATTTCATCAAAATCATATCATTAGCGTAGCTATTAATCATTAATCAATGTAGAGGAGGGGGGTTGACTACTTTGAGACCCCAGGTCACGAGAGGCTCCTAAGCAACAAGCTACCCTAATCTACCTCAAGCTTGCTAAGTGATTAAAAAAGGTTGAGATGTTAAGGTTGAAAAGGAAGAGAAATCTAGTTGCTACTATCCTTCTACTAACCTAAATGTTTCAAGAGGTCAAACAAGTTAATTCCTAGATTTTAGTCTGTGACTTAGACAATTCACTTCCTAAGGACAAAATTGTAGGACATAGACTCCAACATGATGCACCGGCGTCTTAGTGGGGTGTTGGAATTTGTATAGATAGAGAGTGTGAGGAACATGTAAGAACACTAGGACACAAGTTAACAAGTTGACTTATAGTTTTTATGCTATAACATAATGTAAGGAAAGTACAAAAATGAAGTATGTAACAAGAATAATACTTTAACTAGATATACTCAAATTGGAAAAAGAAAGATAAGAGAGTGATACCAAACTTTGTGCAACTTGATTCTTTGAATAACTAGTCCAGCTGAGAAGTACCTACACACATAAGACAAATAAAAAATGTTGGGGCTATGTTTAGCAGACTACCTTAGTCAGTCCACCGCTTTCATTTTTCCACCTCCACGGAAAACCAAATAACAACAATCATATAGAAAGATGAAAAAGAGAGTATAGAGATGGAAATACCAAGCAATACTCAAAACAACAATATGTTACAATACAAATACGATAATGTAAAATTGAATGAAGATGGTGGATGTCACCTTCTCAACCATGTGCTCTTAATGAAAATGGAGGAAGGAGCAAGCTTGTAAGCTTCCCAAAGTCAATGCTATCATAACAATGGAGAGAGGGAGCCAAGAACATAGTAGCTTGTAGCTTCAATGGTGGTGATGCTTGAAAGTGTTGAGAATAAAGTAGAGAGCAAGTGTGTAGAGTGAATTTGATCAAGAAGTTGAGTAGAATGGAAGGATAGAAAATTTGAATGAAAGGAGGAAAAAGGTACAGTTGAAGTCTGTCAAAGGAGCAAAAAATATTACATTTCACATCCAATGGAGGAGTGTAAGGCCTTTGTAGATTCCAGAGGAAAAAATCTTGTCAGGATGGAAGCACACCACACTAGTGTCCAGGAAAAAATTCCTCCACTAACACACAAATGAGTTGCCAAGTGGTTAGAGAAAGGTGGTGAGTGCAAGGATTGCATCATCAAATTTAATTCTCTAAGGTTGGGGGTAATGTAAATGTGGAATTTTCCTAGGGGTTCAAATTCATGCCATTACATTTTCCCCCCACTTTAGTGAGCATATGTGTTAGTAAATGTGAGGTAAAGTAGAGAAAAATCTTAAAATCATATACCCAAACCATCAAGGAAGCAGATCGCATCATAGATGCTTAGATGTGCTAGAAATATAGAAATATGGCTCCATAGGTATTCAGTCCTACAGAATTGGCTCTACGGGTGCTCAATATTGTAGAAGGTGAAAAAAGGTCCTATAGGTGCTTGGTCTTGCAGAATGAAAGCACTTCTTAGGTGCCTAGTCCTTCAAAGGAGGAACCATAGGTGCTCAATCCTAGGGGTCAAAAATGAAAGGATCCATAGAGTCTGATTGACCCTTATAGGTGCTCGGTCCTACAAGGAAAGCTTGACGAGGTGCTTGCTTCTCCAAGCTTGCTTGTAAAAGCAACTTCACAGGTGCTCGGTCCTACAAAGAAACATGTTAATCCGTAGAAAAAACATGTTAGGAAAGAAAAATTCTTGTAGATAGACAGAAAGTCATATCATGGAAAAAGAAATTGAAGGAGAAGTTTTCAAAGGGGTCCCTTGGAAACCCTTAAAGATATCCAGGGGTAGTGACACTCCATTTGATAAGCATAACATTTTTTGCAAATGATTCTAGCATCAAGGAATCCTTTTGAAATATTTCTTTTTTCAAGGAATCCTATGTAAATAATACTCCCTCACAAGGGACAATTTTTAGACTTCTTCATCAGAAAAAGTACTCCCTTCTTGAAGTAAAATTTTCAATTTCTTTCTCTACGAATCCATTGTCAAAAAAAAATATTGCTAGGGGTCCTTGTTGAAAACTCTCAGTGAATGCAATTTTTTGAAAAATGAGAGATTTTCAACAAGAGATTTGTTGGCCACTAAATAAACCTTGTTGAGAATTAGGGGAGTGTGATAGCCCCTCCTTAAGGTGGTGTGTGAGAATCAAAGGAGCACCTAACATCCTAAGGAGAGAGAGATGGAAACAAAGTGATGTTGTGGCCCACAATACATGATGAGATGTATTTTGAATATCCAAAATATTGAGAAGGGGGGGTGAATCAGTATTTCATAAAACCATTCAAATAAAATCCATCCAACATTACCACAAATCAAGCAAGAGAGAACATAGAAACAATTTAATGCAACAACACACATGAACATTTTTGATGCAAAAATTGACAAGGTAACAACCTAATGGGAAACTCAGTTAATGAGGGACCAATTGCACTAAACTAAGTGACCTCCAAGTTTTTAAAGAAGTCATCTTCTTCTGTATTTTGGGTTTTAGAATGGGAAAAGGAAGTAGATATAAAAAATAAAGATCTAACTAAGGCGATGCGCCAAGATGTAGATATAGGAACAATAAATCTATCTTTTGGGATGCGATTTAAGGGCCCATTCAACAATTTTCTAAATCCCAAAATAATAGAAACCAAAGATGAAAGCCTGAATAATTTATTTAATGACATAAAATAACTCCCATACAAATTTACTAAAAAGAAGAGTCAAAGACATGGTCTAAAAAAACAAACTTGTATTGAAATCATAGAAGTTCTGCAAATAAACAACTTAGTACAGTAATGACATAGTATAATGTTTTATCAAATAGCTTAAGAAAATAGAAAGGCTAAACAATGGCACAGTTTGAGAGTCTTCTACAATAATCTAAAAGTAGTACAAACAGGCTTGGTGTCTTTCACAATTTTTTATGTATCTTTTGAACTCATTTTCAAAGGAAGAAATAGTATATATAGATAAAAATTCTACCGCATGGAAGGCCAATACCAGAAAAGATTCACCTATCATGAAAAATGATGCCCAGAGCAATGATTTCCTTTAGCCGTTGCAACAGAAAATATTCTACCCATGGAACATGGTCACTTTCAAAATATATGCATCCCCTACATGATGGTAGTGGTCCCAACACAACATTGTACTGACATGTGTCTCTAAGCCATAGAGAAAGTTAGAACACATGGCAATCTGGCAGGGCTCGTTGCTAGTTCCTTCCTTCCTCTTGATGAAATCCCCATAAAGGAGACACGTGGTGATAGGTCAAGGCCTGTGGTTCATTCCTCCCTCCTTGTGATCAAAATCCACGCGAGGAAGACACATGGAGAATTCTTCATTGTTAGCGCTGACCATGGGGTCCACCAAAAAGTGAACACAGATAGATGCTACATGGCAAGTGGATGGGGCCTAGTTGAAATGTGAAGGGAAGCAATCTTGAAGTGCCCACGATGTTGACACGTGGCAACATGGTGGGGGTTGGTAGAAGTGTTAGGATTTAGGTGTCATCAACATTGTAAATCCTTTATTTTATTATTCTCCTAAAGTGTTTTGTACATTTACCCATAAGAGGTGAAACTGTTTGACCAACAGTGGTGAAAGAGACTATGTAAATGCAGTGTTACCATTACCGTTTATCCTTATAGAAAAGGACAAATTAGCTAGGCGTCCCACCTTGGAATCTTCTAAAATAAGGTTGTGGGTCAAAATAGGGTGTTGTAAGAGCATCTATGACATGCATGCAAGTTTTCATAAGATGCTATGACAGTATGACAGATTCCCTATGATAAAATATGCTATTTTTAGACCCCAGGCGCCCATGCATAAAAGATGCCTTATAACAGCTGTAAGAGCATCTGTAAGAGGCTATTTTTAGTATTTTTTGACCATTTCAAGGAGGGAGGCATGGGTTTTTCTAGGTGGTATTGCTGCCTATTGTTTGGTGAAACCATGGTGGTTTTCATCCTCACAAATCTCCATAAATTGGGGCCTTGAGCTAATGTTATCAAGAATTCAGTTTTGCAGGGGTAACAGGGTGCTGCTGGATTTACAGGGAATGATAAGAGAAGTCTATTGCTGCATGTAATATTGAAGATTATCAGTAATATACTTGCCTCTCTTTTGGTGGTGGAGTTTTTTTCCCTTCGGGGTTTCTCCACGTAAATCTGTTATTGCATGTGTTATATTGTTCTATCTCTCTCTCTCATTCTTTCTTCACACTAAGGCTAAGGTTAATCTTCATATTTCAGATTTTCATTCACACATTTAAGTTCATATTGCAAGCTTTCTTCACCTTGTTTTTCAACATTTGGTATCAGAGCTAACGGTTCTGTTAAGGAAGGGACGCTTTCCTTTTAGAGTGTTGAAGGTTTTTTGCTGCAGTGGGAGCTTTTGTGTTGTGGGTTTTGCAGATTTGTGAAAGATTGCATACCATGGCCTCCACCTCACGTCTAGATATTGAGAAGTTCAATGGAACTGGTTACGAGATGTGGAAGTTGAAAGTGGAGGACCTTCTTGAGGAAAGAGATCAGTGGTTACCAGTTTCAGTTGAAAAGAAGCCATCTACTTCAACCTTGTTAGATGAAGATTGGAATAAGTTAGACAAGAAGGCTTGAGGGACTATTCGGTTGTGTCTCACAGATTCTGTCCTCCTGAATGTCTCTTTAGAAGACACAACATACAAGCTTTGGAGGAA
Organism: Sequoia sempervirens; assembly: GCA_007258455.2. NCBI lineage: Eukaryota > Viridiplantae > Streptophyta > Pinopsida > Cupressales > Cupressaceae > Sequoia > Sequoia sempervirens. The sequence continues at coordinate 175,704 of VDFB02224368.1, forward strand.
GATAGGTGAAATCTACCAAACTAAGAGTTTGTCTAACAAGTTGTATCTCAAAAGATGTTTGTATTCATTAAAGATGAAGGATGGTGAATCTATTGCTGAACATTTGAATGCTTTTAATTTGATTATAAGTCAGCTTGCATCTATTGATGTTAAAATAGAAGATGAGGATAAATGCATTTTATTGATTTGCTCTTTGCCAGAATCTTGGGAAAATTTAGTTATTGCTATAACAAGTGGTGGTGCAGAACCTAAGTTGGATACTATTATTCCCATACTTCTTTCAGAGGAGATGAGGAGAAAGACCATGCGCAGTGGCTCCCAAGATGCCTTGCATGTGCGAGGTAGGCCCAAGGAGAAAGAGCCTAAAGGGGATAAGAAGAAGGATAAGTCTAAAGGACGATCTAAGACCCCTGGAAAGAGCAGAGTGAAGTGTTGGAACTGTGGTAAACGGGGACATGTGAAGAAGGAATGTAGAAACAAGAAAAAGAATGCAGATTCCTCCACGGAAAAGTCCTCTGATAACGGTGATTCTGATGCTTTGATTATTTCAGCTAACACAGTTTGTAATGATGCTTGGCTTATTGATTCAGGTGCTTCCTTCCATATGACTCCTCATAAGGAGTGGTTTTCTACATACAAAGAATATGATGGAGGAGAGGTCTTCATGGGTGATAATAGCTCACAAAAGGTTATTGGTAAAGGAAAGGTAAAATTGTGTTTCAGTGATGGGAGGGTTAAAACCCTTGATGATGTTTTACATATTCCAGGACTTACAAAAAGTTTAATTTCAGTTTCCAAGTTGAATGATTCTGGGATGCATGTGACATTTGACAAGTCTGGTTGCAGGATGGTAAGGGGAAGTTTGGTGGTTGCTAAAGGATCTCAGACAGGGAATTTATTTACGCTACATGCCTCTACTTTTTGTAACTCCTCTTTTGTAACTAGCACTGAAAATGCATGTATGTTGTGGCACCATAGATTGGGTCACATTGGTGAAAAAGGTCTTAGGACCATACTTGATAAGAAACTAGTAGACGGTATTTCTGATTATTCTATTGGTAAAAATGATTTCTGTGTGGATTGTGTGTTTGGTAAACAAAACAGGTCATCATTTCCTAAAGGAACTAATAAAGCTAATGGATTGAACATTAGAACTTATTCATTCAAATGTTTGTGGTCCAATGGATACAAATTCTTTGGGTAGATCTCGTTATTATGTTTCCTTCATTGATGATCACTCAAGATATACTTGGATTTATTTTATGCATTCAAAATCTGAAGTTTTCACCAAATTTAAGGAATTTAAGGCATTGGTTGAAAAGCAAACAGATTATAAGATAAAAGTATTGAGATCTGACAATGGGGGTGAATATTGTTCTAAGGAATTTGATGAGTTTTGCAAACATGCAGGAATTGTTAGGCAAAAGACTACACCTTACACACCCCAACAAAATGGGGTAGCAGAAAGAATGAACCGTACATTAATGGAAAGAGCTAGGAGCATGTTAAGTAGTGCTAAGTTAGACAAATGCTTTTGGGCAGAGGCTATTGGTACTGCTTGTTATTTAATTAATAGATCTCCTTGTAAAGCTCTTGTTGATAAAACTCCTTATGAAATGTGGTTGGGTAAAAAGCCTTCAGTTTCACATTTAAGGGTCTTTGGTTGTGAGGCTTTTGTTCATGTACCTCAAGAGAAGTGGTCTAAATTGGATCCCAAATCTCAAAAATGCATCTTTGTAGGTTATGGTGAAAATGTTAAAGGTTATAAACTTTGGAATCCACTATCACGAAAGATGATATTTTCTAGAGATGTTATTTTCAGGGAATTTAGAGCTAACTCTGAAGATGTGCAACCAAAGGAAAAGTGAAAAACAGTGCATTTTGAAACTAAGCAAGAAGATGCACATGTGGAAGAACAGAGAGATGGACAAGAAGATGGAGAAGAAGAAGAGAGTTCTGATGAATCCGTTGTAACAGAAGAAGTTGAAAACAATGAGGATGAACATGAGGAGGAACCTCTTACTCCACATTTGAGAAGATCCACAAGACAACGAAATCCAGTTGACAGGTATAGCCCACCTGATTTTCATTGTAAATTTGCTTTGTTATGTACTAATGATGAACCTAGATCTTTTAGGGAGGCTCTCTCTTAGAAGAATGTGAGTCTTGGATGCAGGCCATGCATGATGAGATGATGTCTTTGAAAAACTGTGACACCTGGGATCTTGTTAGTTTGCCCAAAGGAAGAAAGGCCATTGGTTGTAAGTGGATATATAAAAAGAAGTTTGGTGCAGACGGAAAGTTGGAACGGTACAAGGCCAGATTAGTGGCCAAGGGCTACTCCCAGAGAGAGGGAGTTGATTTTGGTGAAATATTCTCTCCTGTTGCTAAGTTAACCTCTATTAGATTCATTTTATCCATTGTTGCTGCTTATGATTTAGAAATAGAACAAATGGATGTTAAAACTGCTTTCTTGCATGGGGATCTAGAGGAAGAAATTTATATGCAACAGCCTGATGGTTTTGTTGTGAAAGGAAAAGAACACTTGGTTTGTAGGTTAAAGAGGTCTCTATATGGTTTGAAACAGTCACCTAGGATGTGGTACCAGAAGTTTGATGCATTTGCATTAAATATGGGTTTTGTTAGAAGTGATGAGGATCACTGTGTTTACTTTAAAGTTATTGATGATCAGATACTGATTATTGTCTTATATGTGGATGATATGTTGTTCATTGGTAACAATAAGGCAATGATTAGGGAACTTAAAACTCAGCTTTCTGGCACATTTGATATGAAAGATTTAGGGGCTGCTAAATATATTCTTGGGATGGAAATCATTAGGGATCGGATTCACAGAAAGCTTTGGTTAAGTCAGAGCAAGTATGTTAACACTATTTTGCAAAGGTTTAATATGCAGGACTGTAAACCAGTAAATATTCCATTTCCTATTGGTACTAAGTTGAGTTTAGACATGTGTCCTAAATTGGATGATGATATTGATGAAATGTCTAAAGTTCCTTATGCTAGTGTTGTCGGTAGTTTAATGTATGCAATGGTTTGTACTAGACTAGATATAGCCCAAGCAGTGGGAGTTCTAAGCAGGTTTATGTCTAACCCTGGTAAAGAACATTGGACTTTTGTCAAAAGGGTATTCAGATATTTGCAAGGCACTTCTGATTACTATTTGGTTTATCATGGTACTGACAATGTTGATAAGTCATTGGACATACAGGTTTTGTTGATGCAGATTGGGCGGTGACTTGGATAGTCGAAGGTCCACTAGTGGCTATGTGTTTACTTTGTTTGGAGGAGCGTGAGTTGGATGAGTAAAAGACAACCACAGTTGCTTTGTCTACCATAAAGCAGAGTATATGGTTGCTACACATGCCTCTAAGGAGGCATTTGGTTACTGAGACTTGGTAATGGTATTGGTTTTGATTGTAGGATAGTGAGGATCGGATGTGATAGTTAGAGTGCCATATGTTTAGCTAAAAATCCTATGTATCATGCTCGTACTAAGCATGTTGATGTTCAGTATCACTTTGTGCGAGAAATGGTTGAGAATGGTCAAGTCTTGATTGAAAAATTTGACACTTTGGATAATGTTGCAGATTCTCTTATGAAGCCAGTCACCACGGAAAAGTTCTCTTGGTGCAAAGGCCATGGGCCTTGATCAATGTGACTTAATTCATGTAATTGTATCTCTATGGGTGTAATTTACAATGTATGATGTCAAGGGGAGAATGTTAGGATTTAGGTGTCATCAACCTTGTAAATCCTTTATTTTATTATTCCAAAGTGTTTTGTACATTTACCCATAAGAGGTGAAACCTGTTTGACCAACAGTGGTGAAAGAGACTATGTAAATGCAATGTTACCGTTACCATTTATCCTTATGGAAAAGGACAAATTAGCTAGGCCTCCCACCTTGGAATCTTCTAAAATAAGGTTGTGGGTCAAAATAGGGTGTTGTAAGAGCATCTATGACATGCATGCAAGTTGTCATAAGATGCTATGATAGTATGACAGATTCCCTATGACAGAATATGCTATTTTTAGACCCCAGGCACCCATGCATAAAAGATGCCTTATGACAGCTATAAGAGCATCTGTAAGAGGCTATTTTTAGTATTTTTTGACCATTTCAAGGAGGGAGGCGTGGGTTTTTCTAGGTGGTATTGCTGCCTATTGTTTGGTGAAACCATTGTGGTTTTCATCCTCACAAATCTCCATAAATTGGGGCCTTGAGCTAGTGTTATCAAGAATTCAGTTTTGCAGGGGTAACAGGGTGCTGTTGGATTTACAGGGAATGATAAGAGAAGTCTATTGCTGCATGTAATATTGAAGATTATCAGTAATATACTTGCCTCTCTTTCGGTGGTGGAGTTTTTTTCCCTTCGGGGTTTCTCCACGTAAATCTGTTGGTTCATGTGTTATATTGTTCTATCTCTCTCTCTCATTCTTTCTTCACACTAAGGCTAAGGTTAATCTTCATATTTCAGATTTGCATTCACACATTTAAGTTCATATTGTAATATTTCTTCACCTTTTTTTTCAACAAGAAGATCAAAGGGAAGCATTCTTGCAGAGAGTGCCTTGTAGACACATGGCGACAATAGGTGAAATTCCTCAAAAAGATGTCTGATGATGTTCAAATGTATGGGGTGCAAGCAAAACTTAGAAAAATAAAAACCACCCAGAGGGAGCTCGAGGCATTTTATATTCATAGATTTTGGTGACTACCAGGGGTGTTTCACTTGCAGAACAAGGAACCCAAAAATTTATGGTTCGCAGACCAGAGCCTTGTCCATTGGGTGATCTAATTAGATCTTGGAGAGACTGGTCTGTAAAGGCAGCCAATCAGCCTCAAATGGTGTCAATATGTCACTTAGATTCTCTTGCACTTTGTGCAAATCGATCACTTATTTGTATGGTAGCGTCATGGACATATCGACCCCAGACTCGAGTTGGAAGAGCAACCGCACTATCTAATGAGTGACACCCTCAATATCCTCAATAGTAGGGGGCTAACTGAAGCTCTAAAAAGTAGATGTTTCCTACTGCTTCTCTTCAATTTTTGCTGCAATTTTCTCCATTGTGGCCACCGATTCATTAGAAAGAAATGGGGAGGGTAAGCCCATCTGAGTTAGCTGGGAGAACTTCACCTGCATGTTGTTCATAGTTCATCCCAGTGTGGCAGTGCACTCGCTAGCATGGAGGATGGTCGTGTGGCAGTTGATGAACTCCTTTGATGTTTTGGCAACCGACTTGTGGTCCCTGATCCCAACACTCAGTAAGTCTTCATCTAGCACCATGTATAACTTATTTATGAATTTTTCCACCTCAAGAACCTTCTCTGTGATGAATTGTGGGAACTTCTCAATAGTTCCATGAACTTCCTTGCTTAAATTTGTTGCTTCCGCCATAAATTGGAGCATTGGCTAAAGAGTCAGGTAGAAGGCCTTGACCTTTTCCCAGTATGAGACATATAGCCATTGGGCTACTTGAAGGAATTCTGACTGGGTAGCAGGCGGTTGGGGAAGATTCTTCAAAGAGCTGATCTCTGTATCCCTTGAACTAACATCATGTGTTAGTTCTGCAATCTTTTTATTTGCAACAAAAAGTTGTTCCTGTAGGTTTCTCAATTCGGCAAGCCAATTTTCTTTTGCCCAACTTTTGTTTGTTGATTCCCTTTCGATGGAAAGCTTCATCTCCTGGACTTCATTCTCCAATTGAGTCTGTCGGTCCTCAAAGTCTGTGTCCTTCTACTACATTTTTTTCTCTAATTGAGTGCATTGATGCTCAAACTCCTCATTTTTTTGTTGCATCTTCTGCTCTACCTGAGCCAACTGGTCCTGATATTCTTAGTTTTTTTGTTGCAGCTCGATGACCAAATTGGGATCATAGGATTAGAAATTTGCAATTTCCTCCCAGATTTTAGCCTACTTTGCACTTGTTGTGACAAGTGCACAATTTCTGCATCCTTTGCTTTCTCCTTCACTAATAGGACCTCTATCCTCTCCTTAACATTTTTCAGCTCTTCTTCCTTCTTCTTTAGCTAGCGACTGGACTTGAGGAAGTCAGTGGTCACCACTCATTATGTCTCCTCCATAAGCTCAACCTTATCTTGTAGTCGAGCTATACTCAGATTGATTCCCATAGCATAGAGGTTGTAATCATCAGGTTGCATCTCTCCCTTTGTTTTGATGATGGTTGGATACGTGGTTACAAAATGCAACAATTGTTGAGCCTCATTGAAAATAGTATGTACTTTTGGCTCAATTGACCTTTTAGCATCCTTGGCCTTTTCCTTCTAGATCTTGATAGCCATGCTTTTTTTTTCTCCTCTGATAAAAATTTTGTTGGTGACCTAATGAGCTTTCCTAGGAAGGGTGAATTGAGAGGACAAGAAAAAGGGAACAAAAGGGTAGTGGTTTTGGGAAATTTCTTCCTTGGAAGAGAGATTGTTTGTGGGAAGAATGGAGGAATATGTGAAAACCCAGTCTGTGAACTAGTGGAAGGACTCATTAGGTGCAGTGGCAATAGTGAAGTCATGGTGGATTCCATCTGCTAGATGGACTGGGTTAGGTCTAACATAGTAGTAGCAAGAAGGGGATCAATAATGGTTGTGGAGGAAAAAGTTGAAGTGATAGCAGATGTGGAATGGGCTCCGGTGAAAGGTGGAAAGGTCCACGAAGGAGTAAAGGAAAATGGTGACACCTGGGAGAACTGGGAGAAACCTCCCATGACCATTGCAGCAGAAGTGGAAAAATAAGGGCCAACACTTGAAGTGATGGGCGACGCAAAGACAACAAGAGGCACCAAAGATTGTGAAGCAAGGAAAGAGGGAGTGAAAGTTACCTATGGTGTAGATGATTGTGATCCTTGGCTCATCATTGGATCTGTGCTCATTGTAGGCTCTTGGCTTGTTGTAAGCAACTATGAACCCTCTCCAGGAGTTGTATATGTGTGTTTCCTTTTGTTAGGTGGCAAGTGTACCACCTCTATGGCCTCCAAATATTGTTGTTTGGGATTTCTAGATCTTTTTGTGGTCCAAGTGCATGTATGTGAGGTTCTCGGCCATGATATATTCACCTGCACATTTGAAGAAACCTTGCTAGGCTACTCTATCCCCCTTTCTTTCTACTACACTAGGGCCACCTGTACTTCTTTTTCCTTTTCCTTTCCCTTCCTTATATATGTTCTAGCCTCATCTGGGTCAATATATTCATCATCGCTTGCATCGATATCTTCATTCTCATCATTCCACAACTTATCAAATTTGTCATTTGACTCTGTGTCCTAATAAGGGGTATCAGGGCATTTGATCTCTTAGCGGTAAATCCTTAAATCTATAATCCTTTCCTCACTCTAGTTGAAATTCCTTATCAAATCATTGTGAAGGGTTCCCCTTATCTAACGCTTCTCATCATACTTCACCAAAGGAAAATAGAATTTAAGCCATGGTGGCCTACTATCCTCATTAGGAATATGAGCCAGGTCCACCAATAGATCATCTTGTTCCTCTAGGGGACTCTGTCGCTTTTCCCAATAAGGTTGGGGGCTATGGGTTACCTTGATGAATGCATTTCCTAAGTCATTGAAGGGGTTGTGTTTCCATTTTTCGAAAATCAACACTAACCCTAGATGAGTCAGCTTTGCTTCAAGCAGCTTATGCATCTTTTTTTTCGTCATTACTACCCACTTGAAGGTTAGTGGGAATTTGAAAAATCCTCTCTTGCTCTTTCCTCCACAAAAATTATTGTCAATAATTGCCATCTACCAGAACATCTCAAGGGTCAATACCTTGTCTGTGACGCACTCTGGGAGCCAAAATGGCTCCTTGATAAAGCCACACATCTAGATGAACGTAAAATCCCTCCCAAGGAACTAGCTGCATTTAGGAGTGAAACTCTGCATCCACTCCATTTGGTTGCCAGAAAGTCAATAGAGATTGCCATCCTTACTCAAGTCTTGTAGAATCAGAGTTAAGATTTTTTTTGAAAATGCATAATAATCATGTGTTGCGGAAAGGAGGGGAGTCTATACAAAAACTGGCTTTCTAGGTCCCTTCTTAGTAAAAATAGATAACAACATCCTTTTATTGAAAAAGTCAGGGTTCTAGTATAAAAACATATGAGCAAGGAAAGAAGGAAACCTAAACTTATGTTGCATGTGGTACTCCTTGATTTGGCTCATCATTTCATTGTAGATGACTCCTGTGAAGTCATACCAAAACAAGGAATGTTTCCTACACAACTAAAAACCCAAACCCAGTTGAAATTCCTACACCCATTTGTCCTCTTCCATGCTACAAATAAATGCCATCATAGAGAGTGCATCCTACATATCTTGTTTAAAAGTGTTGTTTGCAACTAGAATTTTTGGTGGTTTGTTGCAATGTTCCAAGGTCCTTCACATTTCCTGATTATAAAATTCCAAAGCTTTTCCTCTGCCTCTCCAAAAGGTGCACCCATTTTTTGGAGTGAATGAATCAATTCTATCCACTTTAGAGTGACTTACAGGGATGCATAGCATGCTCCAGATAACTTCTACACTAATGTTAACTCTCAACTCTTGGCCCTCAATGGTGTTGGTAGTTGGGTTGAAATGTTCAATACCCTCGTGAATGACCTCTAGGCAGTAATGCACAAAGGGGACCATATACTGTGGAAGATTGTTGAACCATAGCTTGTATGCCATTTTTTGTTCGTAATCAGCCACTTTCATTCTTTCGCAAGCTCCTTCCCTTAGAGTCTTAGGGTTCTTCATGAGGATGGGATCATGAATTTTATCCCATTCATCCTTTATTTGGCTCTAGTCCCTATGAGTTTTTTCTTTTCCATGACCCACATGTGAATCCATTCTGGGTTTTCTAGCATCCCATGCAATGCGTAAGATATGTCATCAAAAATATTGGTGATTGGTGGTTCTATCATGGCATTGAACAAGCTTTGGGTTGCCTTGGCCTGTGCTTCCATCTGAGAAATTTTAGCCATTTTAGGGTGCTATAAATTTTTGCAACATTCAAATTTTTTGCAATTCACTTCAGCTTTTTCTGCACTCAAAACTCTTTGCTCTAGATAGCATACTCATGAAGCTTTTACAATATTAGCCTTTCACATGCAATACTTAGCAGTTTCTTTCTTAGAGTGGTAGACAACGGTTGTTGTTTAGCATTTAATTTGACATGTATCGCCAACTCCTTTGCTCATGTGAAATGAATTTCTTGCTATTTTGAAAAGACAAGAATTCATAATGATAGTTGATAATCATGTCCTACAGTGTGATTTCCTTGGAAATTGAGTCGGAAATTGAAGGTGGTTTAAGCTTTCACATGCTCTAGCAATTAATATCCAAAAAAAGAATAATTAAGCCAAAGATGCAATGATTACTTGAAAAGATATGAGTTCATCCTTGGAGTTTTAGGAGCACCTACAATATGACACATCAACACCTGACTGTATGGATGATTACTTGGGAATGCCACTAATTTGTGCTACTTAATTACCTCTTATTAAATTTGCATGTAGCAATTCATACACGGCAGACGCAACTAGGTGGGAAATTTGAGTTGGCCTCTGGTGGGATTTTTGAGTTGGTACTCGATTAGCATCATGCTTATGGCATGCAGATACCTCACATATTTCTATAAATAGGCCCTAAGACAGTAGCAAAATCACACTTAGCAATTGGGAATAATTGGTATTGGGAAGTTAGGTAGAATTTAGCATTAGTAGTTGTGTAGAGCTTAGCATCATGAATACTCCCATTAGGCTAGTTTGCAACAAGTCTCAGATGGATTTTCTAAGTGAAATCTCCAATAGGCACTTGAAAAGAATGACCAAAAGCAAGCATTCACTGGCTATCATAGCCATGAAGTGGGTGTTAGGTCAATATTGCGTGGAATAAGAAGATAAGTACAGAGTCAATACCGACATTTGTTCTCATTTTGTCATGTCTCTACCTGATATCCAAGTTCCCAAGTCAATGATCCTATGCCTTACGCTTGAAATATTTTTGAAGCGCTACTTAGGTGGCCTTGGAGAGGTGGTGGCGAATGTTGTGTATGGTTTGGGCATTCCAACAACGAGTGAACTTCATAAGCATATTGAAGAAGATGCAGTAGTGTCATGCATATTTTTCTTGAGTGGGTTTTGCATCCTATCACACAAAGAGCATTGTCAAAGGGTGACTCATTCTTTCCACTTCCTGCTTCATTGCTACAATGTGGTGCTCTTCTATGGTGTTGACTTGTATAATGACTTTAGGAACCTGGTGTTCCCTCCACCACTCTCCATTTCTCTTGTTGATGATGTTGTTGTTGTTCATGGTCCTACTGATAATGTTGATGTTGTTGATGAAGTTGTCCCATATGTTGTTGCTAATAATGATGCTCCTGCTTGAGATGCACTCCTCTTTCTTTGTTTCAAATAAAATCTCTTAATCTATTTTTTGTGTATATGCCTGAAAAAGGCCTTTACCGTATATATATATATATATGATTAAACTACATACTATATAGATATACTTTAAAATTATGGCCTCAGAGCCATTTTGAAAATGTATTTATCGAAGTATATATATAATGAATATACAACTTATATCAACTTCTTGTCTCTTTTGCTTCTTGCAATTCTACATTGTGGGTTCATTTTTCTATTTTGCACATATGGGTTCATTTCAATATTCCGCACATGAGTTCGTTTTAATTTTCTACACATGAGTTTTTTTTATGTTTCATGGGTTGCTTGGAAAGACCAGCCTAACAAAAAGAACACAAAGGAAAAGTAATACAATACTTACATATTTACACTAGCAGAATAATAATGAAGCTTAATTAAATAGTTTAAGGTGGATTTCATTAATTGGAATCCCCAATGCTTACTTCTCCATGTTTTCTAATTCAAATGTGTTGTGTTTCCTGCATTTAATTATTTTGAAAGAGCCTTCCCATAGACCATCAAAATTTTTGTGTTGGCAAGGCTTCACAACCCTTTCATTGAATTTTAATACTAGGTCTCCGCATTTTAGACCCTGGTCTGAGGCTTTCTTGTCAAACCATCTTTTAACCACCTATTGGCAGTTAGATATGGATATTAGGGCCCTTTCCCTTTTTTCTTATACTTCCAGCAACTCAGCCAAACGAACCTCCATGGCTCCATTTTCTTCAATTTCTAGGGATTTAAGCAGTTGTAGCATAGGAATCTAGATGGAGATGGGCAACAACACTTATTTCCCGTACAATAACTCGTACGGTGAAGTCTTAAGGACTTGCTAGGGAGTTATGCAGTCTACCCAGAGCACTACCTGAAGGGTCTTATGCCATTCTCTTTGATGTTCCGACCCAATTATTTTAATGAGTCAGACTAAATTTTGTTAGTTGACTTAGCCAAGTCGTTCCCCTGCGAGTAGTAATTTGATGACATTTTCAAGAATATGTCATGTACGAGTGCGAATTGAAATACCTTAAAGCCTAGGAAATCCTTGGTGTTTTTAGAGATGATGGTCTTTGGTAGGGTGAATCTCATCACCAGTTCATCAAGGAAGTTCACAATCTCCTTCTCCATTGTTTTCTTCAAGGACATGGCCTCAGTCCATCTAGCATAGTCCATGGCTGTGAGGATCCATTTATTTCTAGTGCTGGAGGTGGGATTGATCATCCTGATGAAATCAAGGCCCCATTGTGCAAATGACTCATCAACCACTATCGGATTGAGAGGCATTGCAAAAAAAATTCTTCTTCCTACAAAGAATTGGCATTCTTTGCAGGCTTTCACCAAGGAGTATGAATCATGGAATAATGTAGGATAGAAATATCCAACGTACATGATTTTGATGGTGGTGGTTTTCATAGAGAAGTGTCCACCTGTGGGATTGTTGTGGAAAGTGTCAAGAATTCTCTTTGATTGCTCTGTAGTGACACACCACAATAGAATTCCATTGAAGTTCCTTTTGAAGAGGACCCCTTCAATAACTGTGTATCCACTATTCTGTAGTCAGTAGAATCTTTTCTTCTAAGAAGGAATGCCTAGTGGATGTCTTCTAGTGTGCATGAATCTCACTCTATTCGCTAGCTAACAACCTTTAGACTCAGGTTCATTGATCAGAACCAGCTCTGGTTGCTCTTCTTTAGCTGCCACTTCTTCATCATGTGCCAAATATTTGCATAGTCCTCTTCCTTGGATGATTTTTGTAGGCTTGACCTCAATGTCATATTCAAGGATCTCAGTGATCTAATTGGCCCTCTTTTCGGTGATTTATCCTTCCATGATGTACTCACACACACTAGAATGTGTGATATATACAATCACCTTGTTGAAAGATATGAGGTGTCAAAACTTCTTGAGTCCCTTTACAATGGTGAACACTTTCCTTTCGATGAAATTGCAGTTTGTCTCATATTCCTTTAAGGTCTAGGAGTTAAATGCTATCAAGTGTTCTCCCTTTCCTTCATTGTCTTTTTGAGTTAACATGGTAGCAATGCTAGATTTGCTACTAAATGCATACATTATAAAGTCCTTCGACAGGTTTGGATTTACAAGCACATGAGCTAAAGAAATATCATCCTTAACCTTCTCAAAGGCTTCTCTAGCTTCCTTTTTCCATTTGAATATATGATCCTTTTTTAGAATTAGGGTGACCAATCTAATTAATCCTGCAAAATCATAAATGAATTTTCTTGCAAATTTCACCTTCCCAAAAAATATTGGACTCCTTTCTTGTTGACTGGTAGGGGAAGTTCCTTGATTGCCTTTACCCATTTTGGATCAATTGCAATTCCTTCTTTGGATACTACATGTCCTAATAATTTTCCTTGCGGCACTTTGAAAACACATTTTTTTGGGTTCAGGGATACCCGGAACTCCTGGAATTTTGTTAAAACCATTTCTAGGCGATCAAAATGATCATCCTTAGACTTAGAGAATATGGTCAGATCATCTAAATAGATTAAGATAATCTTGTTGATCAATTCATTGAAAGCAAAATCCATTGCCCACCGGAAAGTGGCTCCCGCATTTGAGAGGTCGAAAGGAATTTTTGCATATGAAAATGTTTCCCACTTGGTAGTGAATGCCATTTTGTGTAAGTCCTCTTCTTTGACCTAGATCTGGTTATAACCAAAGAAATTGTCCAACAGAGAAAACATTTTCGATCCTGCCACTTTTTGCAAGATTGAATCCATAGAAGGAAATAGGTAGTGGTCCTTTAGAGATGTTTTGTTTAGGTCCCAAAATTCAACACATAGGCATATGTCTCCATTCTTCTTTTGGAATAGAACTAGGTTGGATACCCATGTGTTATGCTTGATTGAGAAGACAATCTTGGATTGAATTAGCTTTGTCAGCTCTTGTGTCATCAAGGCTTCAATCTTCAGATTTACTAGCCTCTGCTTTTGGCAGACTATTTTTGCACCTTTTGTCAGTTGTATCGTATGTTGGATGACGTCAAGATTGTATCCCTTCAGGTCATCATATGACCAGACCACTACCCCTTCATATTTCTCACATAAATGGACGAGCCTTTCTTTTTCATGATGTGGAACATCTTTTCCAACTTTGAGTTTCCTTCTGTCCCTGACCTGGAGGTTTTCATAGTGACTTTTTTCCACTACAAAATTTCTCTTTTCATTCCTCACATTGTCACAATCGAACATTTTTTTGAGAGTGACCAGTCCCTTTGGAAGTGTGTTGGACTTCAGCTGAATGATTTGTCTGTTGTAGGCCTCAAAAATTTTCAGCTAGAGTTGCTCAGCAAACTCTCCTGATTGTTGGATGAATGAGGTGATGTGTTCATCACTTTCAAACACTTGTTAGCTCTAATTATTATTTATAATTTTCAATTTAACTATCACTCGCACAAAGTGTATGTTATGAATTAGGTCAGAAATGGGATTGAATTGAGATTTGATTGCTGCCAGGCGACCCAGCTTTATATTTTTCTCTCTGGGCATTGTCTGAATATTGAAGGCTTTAAAACCTTGGATTAGGTCCTAGACTCTATGTCTATAGGATCTGATGTAGACATTCTTTGCTGCAGAGATCCCTTAGACTTGATTGACCACCAATTTGGAATCCTCAAACACCATTAATTGCTTGATTCCCATCTTCTCTGTAAGGCTTAGACCTTGCACTAGGCCTTCATATTCAACTTCATTTTTTGAACAAGTGAATTGGAAGAGAAAGGACTGGAGTGTCTTTTCATTGTGTGGGGATATCAAACATATCCCAGCTCCTATGCCAACTTTTCATCTTGCTCCATCAGAGTGCAACATCCATAGCTTTGAGGCTTGACTTCTTTCAAGTTCCTTCATGATCTTCGAAAGCACTTGATCTTCATCATAGATGACATAAGTCCCCAACCTAGTGGCATGATAGTTTCCAAAAGGATCAATGTCCATATGTTCACTCAAGAGAACTTCCTCTGAATCCATCTGGTCTCCGATCACTTTTTCATCCTCTAATAGCTTGGTGCAATATATTTCCTCTTTGGTGAAATAGGTATGGACATTCTCAAATTTGATCATAGCTTCATCAGCCACATGTTTCAAATGTAGAGGTTTGGATATTATCTTTATTTTAGCTATGTGCTTGGTCCTGAGGATCAAGTGTGACCAATCCAAAGAAAGATACCCACCTATTTTTGAATTGAATTCCTGGGATAGGCAGAGGATGAACATGGGGGGAACGTCTATGATCACAGTATCTTGTGGAACTGTGATGCTAGGGTAGGAGAACAGAGTCAAGGGAAGGCCCTTGATGACACCTACAGTTTCGACCTTGTTCCCATCAAGTTGCATAACCCCCCTTTTTAAAGGTTCATAGCTAATTCCTAAGGCTTTAGCTATCTGCTTGGACATGAATGTGGTGCTAGCGCCATATTCAATCATGGAATTATGTAATAATCTCTTACCCAAAATAAGAGTTAGGAAAAATGGCTTGGGTTTTGGCTTATCCTTAACTTCTGCAGAAGCTTCCTCCGCACTATTTTTGAGAACTTTGGCAGGAGGTGATGGATCAATGGTTTTCCCTTGAGAAACTACTTCGTTGGCTTGATGATTGGATCTTCTTGGAGGGCCTTCTGCAGCAATGTCTTCTACTCTGGAATAGCTAAGATATCCCAAAAGGACACACTAGCGAAGGATTTTTTTTATTTTTCCACCACATTGAATGGTGGAAGATTTGAAGGCTTTTATTCCTTAGCCCTAGTTATAACAATTTCCCTTTATGGATCAAATTGTTGTGGAACTGCAGTGTTACTAGGAGTCTAGTCGAAGGCACTTTTGGGTAGTGAGAGAACTGATTCACCTGTGAATATCCTCTTAGAGTGAGTATTGTAATTGGACTGCACTTGCGGGGCCTTGGATGTAGAAGCATCATTTGCAAACACCACCTCTTCTCCTTCCATCCATGAGAAGAGTGTGTGATTGGGAGTGATATCTATTTCTTGCTCTAGGGACATCCCTTGTATTTGTGTGGTGACTACCACATTTTCCATTTGTTGAGAAGCATATGCATAACCCCGGTTCGACGCCGCACCTTGGCTACACTATTTTTCCACCTTTAGTTGTAGATTATCATGCGGAAAGTTTTGGGGCATATGTGTGTCGCTACAGGGGAAGCACCAGGGGTTGATGACTTCGGCAAGATTGTTTTTCCTTGCTATCAACTCTCTACTCGAGCTTGGGTGAGCACCTTGCAATGGAGTGGATACTAGCACTATTTGATTAGTTGTTTGTGCCTACAGATTTGTGCGTGAGCCTCTTTGGAACTAGTTTTGCTGGTAGGAAGATCTTCCACCTTGATAATTTTGGTAGGTTGGTTTTAGAGGTGCAGACTAGTTATGCTTGATAGTAGTTATCTCATTGGCGATGATCTGCAACATCTCCTTAACATCACTCCTCTCATACTTTGAAGAGCTAGATGTGGAAGTGACATTATGTGGCATGCCTGGATATGTGTACATGAATTGAGGAGGAGCAGGCACACTAGTAGATGGCATCTCCTAAGTGGGAACTGATATTTTTGGAAATATAGGCATAATGGGCTGAGGTGGAAACTTCCTAGCGTCTATCAGATTGTTCTCTACCTTGACTGTGACGCTATATGCATATGGTAGAGTGGTTCTTCCAAGAGACTGGATCATCATCAAGATGTCAGTGTTGATGGATTTCAAGTAGAATATGAATGCCAAATCAGTCGGTAGGTAGATAGCAGCCTGAATTCTCTGCCAAGTTATATGGGGCCCACTTTATGATTGCCAGTTGATGATATTGTGAAGACCTGTGTGCATCATTCTAGAATCTTTCATAGAAAGGGTCTCCGAGCTGATCTCGGGTAGTGATAGTGTTAGCTTGTAGATTGTGGTACCAATCTAGTGCTTTACACCTAAATGCGGCTACAAGCAACCTTAGCGCTATATTTTGGTTGATAACTCCATGCACCAAACACACGTTCGCCACATCTTGCAGATGTTTAGATGGTGTTCTTGATCCATCCCTGGTGAATTAAGGTATAGATTTTAAAGCAGAGACTAGGATAGGGGCCCAAATGACAGGTGCTACTAGTGCTACAAGGGGACTTCTAGCATCCCATGCCACATAATTTTTGTTACCGATTGGCAACATGGCTAGCAAAGGGGGTAGAATGTTCCCTATATGGGTTCCAGCTTGTACTGTTCCTAGTGGCAACACTAACAAACCAGGGTTATTTGCTATTTGGGATCTACTAATAGGATGATGGCTCATACACCCACTTTAGATTTAGGTACATTTAAGCAGCACCACTGGGCATGCTAGAAAAAGAAATTGTTGATGCCAAAAATTGACAAGGTAACAACCTTATGGGAAACTCAGTTAATGGGGGATCAATTGTGCTAAAATAAGTGACCTTCGGGTTTTTAAAGAAGCCAAATTCTTTTGTATTTGGGGTTTTAGAATGGGAAAAGGAAGAAGATATAAAAAATAAAGCTCTAACTAAGGTGATGCACCAAGATGTAGATATAGGCATGGTAAATCTATCTTTTGGGATGCATTTTAAGTGCCCGTTTAGTAATCTGCTCAGTCCCATAATAACATAAATCAAAGATTAAAACTTGAATAATTTATTCAATCACATAAAATAACTTCCATACACATTTACTAAAAAGAAGATTCAAAGACATAGTCTAAACCAATAAAATTGTATTGAAATCATAGAAGTTTTGCAAATAAACAACTCAGTATAGTAATGGCACAGTCTAATGTTTTATCAAATAGCTTAAGAAAATAGAAAGGCAAAACAATGGCACAGTCTGAGAGTCTTATATAATAATCTAAAAGCAGTACAAAAAGGCACAGTGTCTTTCATAATTTTTTATGTATCTTTCAAACTCATTTTTGGAAGGAAGAAGCAATATATATAGATAAAAATTCCACTGCTTGGCGAGCCAATAATAGAAAAGATTCCCCTATCATGAACAATGATGCCCAGAGCAATGATTTCCTTTAGCGGTTGCAACAAAAAAGATTCAGGCCATGGAACATGGTCACTTTTGAAGTAGATGCATCCCCTCCATGATGGCGATGGTCCTAGCAGAACATCATGCTGACATGTGTCACTCACCCATAGAGGTAGTTAGAACACATGGCAATCTGGTGGGACTCATTGCTAGTTCCTTCCTTCCTCTTTATGAAATCCCCATAGAGGAGACATGTGGGAATAGGTTGGGGTTGTGGTTCATTCGTCCCTTCTTGCAATCAAAAACTATGCGAGGAAGACATGTGGAGAATTCTTCATTGTTAGCGCTAACCATGGGGTCCACAAAAAAGTGAATGCAGATAGATTCTACGTGGCACCCAGATAAGGCCTAATTGAAAAGTGAAGGGAAGAAATCTTGAAGTGCCCACAATGTTGATATGTGGCAGCATGGCGAGGGCTGGTAGAAGATCGAAGGGAAGCATTCTTGCAAAGAGCACCCGACAGACATGTAGCGACAACAGGTGAAGTTCCTTAAAAAGGGGCCCAATGATGTTCAAATGCATGGGGTACAAGCCAAACTTAGCAAAATAAAAACCACCTGGAGGGAGCTTGAGGAATTTTATATTCACACACACCATAATTTTTACATGGAAAACCCAAAGAGGGAAAAACCACAGTGAGGGTTAACTCACAATATATTATATCTAGATACAAGATATTATAGGGCTCACTACCATGACTCACTATCCTTAAAAGGCTCATAGCCTGAATACAAAAGATGGCTAACCACCAAGATACAAAGATTGTGACTCACTTCCAAGTGTATAAACTAATAGAATACACCTTCAATGTAAAAGGTTTAGTTCTAGTGAAGCTCTGAATAAGAAGAACTACCACACACAATAGTCACTCAAAAATTTTGTTCTAATCCTTAACTAATAAAGCATTTAGGCTCAAATTTTCACATATCCCTTTTGCACTCCACTACACCACAACTCCTCTCTTCCACACACACTTTCTTCCTTCAAATAATCTTATATATATACAAGTGTATCACATTCATCAATTAGGCCAGCCTAATTAGATGAAAAAAAAATCAAAACACTCTTATCGGTACCATATATGATTTAAAACATTTTTCTCCATGTGGTGCATTATATCAAGTTCGCTAACCTCCATAAAGTATGACTAGTCTCCTAAGTATATTGCATGTGTTAGGTTGTCCAATACTATAACTTAATTCATAGAAAACTCCAAACCAACATACTTGATCCTCAAAGCAAACACCTTTCATATATAAGATAGCATTAATTCTCATCATACTACCACCATAGATACTACGATCAAAACTGCAACATTAGAAATTTCTCCTTAAGAAAATGTAGTCTCCCACACTGATATGCTAAGCAAAGAACAATAGTAAAATACAGGGATGTTAGTGATAACTTTCTGCTCACAACCTAAAACTTCTCAAGATCCAGGAAATAGCTATCTGAATGAGACATGATAACATGGTTAAGAGATTAGAGTCATCTTTTTTTACAATGAATTGAAGACTCAAAAACCAACACATTGGTTCATCCCAAAAGAACACTACTAGTAGAGAACAACTTCTGATAAACTAAGTAATCTTCCAGTACAGTTGTCACCATGTTGACATTAGTGACAACATAGGAACAACCAACACAAATCATCTATTCTTCATGCTCATGTTGCACAGCTCCATAATTCCAACAATCTCCCCCTTTGGCATTGATGGCAACATGCATGCCAAAAAAAATATTTCAATATAAGGCAACTGAACACTCCCCCTTATCAAAACTATTCTTCTCAAAAATGTTTTTCCTCTGCCTATCTCTCTCTCCCTGGATTTGACATCAATGGCAAAGGATGGGGTCCAGTATATGTATATATGCATTAAGACTTAACCAAAAAGGATATGAACACAAAATATTTGTATTAACCTAAAGAAGAGGAATCATTGAGACTCTCCAGGGTGCCCTTCCATAAGGCTTTTCCTTCTTCCCATGTACCTTTTTCACTTACAAGAGTCTTGTGTATTAGTTCAAGCTTAGTCAAGGACTCTATACGATCTGCTAAATTATTGGGACTACTTGATTAATCTTTTATAAGCTACCAATACTGTTAAGAGCACAAGATATCAGAGTGTGCTTGAGTTCAACCTTGTCTCTAAGTGCCACAAAATTCTTAATCACTTATGTTCTTTGGTCCTATAGAGGAAATATTTTTTCCTGAATCTACACAATGTAGGACCATCTTTGAATATCTCTATCTTTTGCCAATCTGTGTGCATCTACTTGAGTGCTTATCCTAGTTTCATTATTCATTATCTCATCTTTCATGTTCAATGTACTTCCAAACCAATTTAGGCAAAAGGAAATTAGTTCTTGAGCCTCTTCCTCACAAACTTGTACACTCTCCAATTCCTTCATTACTCAACAATGTGGGTTTGTACATTTCCTTTTGACATATTCTAGATTTTCTTCAACAGACTTGATTCCAACATGCACTTCTAATCCAAAGATATAGACTTTCAAAGAATAAATCATGTTTCTAAGATTTCCCTCAACTGAAATAGATGAGTCAAAGTTTGCACTAGGAATAACCTTCTTCAATTCTTCCAAGGCTTCTTGAATGCTTTTGCTTTCATGCTCATGTTGAGCTCTCTCAGATTCACTTCCTTCTATAGCTTCTTGTTTGACAATACCCTTTCTCTTCTTCCATGTTCCAGTTGCACTACTGAAGGCACCTTTTGCATTGGGATTCTTAGGGCTTTCCAAAAGAATTCTTACATAGCAATCAATCTCAGCCTCTAAAACTTCAGAATCTAACTCAAATATCCATACCATCCTTGATTCAACTGCTTCCATATGATAAAAATCTGTATACACTAGGAAATTGATATTTCTAGAGTACCTTTTAGTAACACTTCTATGAATCCTTGATCTTTTTCTCATCCTCATTTGAAATGTTCCAAAGAATGCAACAAGGGTAGTCTTTTGAGCATCCGAATTGCAAAGATTTATCATGAAATTTCTAATCTGATGAGCAATAGATTATGTATTTTTCCATTATATCCTTCCTATTATTAGTGATATATACTTGATGTATTTCACATGGGTCATAATCCATACCTCTTCTAGTCATATCAATAGCAATGTGTATAGTAGCAATAGACACTGTAAGGTCTTTGCTAGGTAGAAAAACTTTGTGTCCAATAACCATTGTAGCATACCTGATATACTTGAATTAGTTTTATCTTCTTAATTTCCTTTAAGTAATTTAACATATATACTCAAATTAGTTCACATAGGTCATAATCCATACCTCTTCTAACCATATCAATAGCAGTGTGTACAACAATAGTAGACACTGTGAGGTCATTGCTAGGTAGACAAAATTTGTGTCCAATAACTATTGTAGCATACTTGATGATTAGATCTTCAATTGTTCTCAAAATAAGCTCTTTTCCTTCAAGGGTTGCACCAGTTACCTCAATTATCTCTTTCTCATTTATAGCCTTTCATTTGGGAACTAGTCTAGAGGAACACAAACTAGTTACATCTCTAATTTCTTCTTTGGTAATCAAATGTGCCTCATCAATCCACAAAGATTCATTATGAATTCTCCTCAAAACTATTTGAATATACTTCTTGTCAAACTCAAATAGTGGGGCTTTCTGCTAGACATCCAGTTTCTTCTCAACTAACACTTTGTAGGTATCAAGGTTTCCATCCAATTCATTCATCCATAGAAAACTTAAATGAACTAGTGACATTTCCTCTGTCTTACTATAGACATATGCATAAATATCTTTTGTAGGCAACACTCTAGGAGGAATGCAAGAAAATGCACCAACTGACTCTTCCGACATATTTTTCAAATATTTCCTCAAATTGACTTACAATATATCTAAACTATTCATAACCTTTGAATTATCCATGGAAATAAAAGTGAAAGATTGTGCAAGCAGGAATACCTCTATAATTGCAAACAAGGAATAGATAGATATCCAACTTTCAGAGCACACTTTAACCTCTTTTCCCTTCAAACCTTGAAGCACTAAATTGCACTAGCTTCTCTAAACTTCCTTTGTATGCTACTCCAAAAATACATATGTATTTTGAAATATCTGAATTTATTTCTTTCATTCTAAATGCTTTTGCAATAAATGCTTCAAATTGTAGGTTGCTCACCTCAAAAATTGTGTGTGCCTCCATTCTCACAAATTCTATAGACTTCATTCTTCACACATGTGATTGAAAAATTCCTTAAATTCATTACCACATTAAATGTACTTCTACCATGATGTGACATAAGTACCGATGAGGGGGTTTATTAATTTTTTTGATAATTGCTCCCCCTTAGTCATTCTAGCATCAAAAATTGATGGGTGTATCTACACCAGAAGTCGGCACAGATAAAACTGATGATTCTGATTCAACTTGCTTAAATTATTCTTCCTTTTTCTAGATCTTTTTCATCTCCTTTCTCACTTCTTTTGGATCAATGATTTGTGCATGCTTCTTTGCCAGATAGTTATCTTTTTTCCTTCTACATTTATTAGCAGGATATTGTTCTGGATTGTCGTACTTACAGCAAGCATCATTCTTCCTTCCATTATTTCTCTTATTCAATCTTATTTTGCATTGATTAGCTTTATGTCCAATCTTCTTGAACTTAAAACATTTTTTGGAGAATGAAAAAGTATCATTCATTCTACTTTTGCAGTCCTTCGCCTTATGACCAAATTTCTTGCAGGAATGGAAAATACCATTGAAAAAATACCTCTTAGCATTAGGATGTTTGATGGGAGTTTCTTCTTAATTTCTTGATTCATTCATCTCTACACTAAGTCTTCTTGTCAGAAGATTGCTTTGCTTTTGATTTTTTACCTTCTTCAAACCCTAAACCACTTTTATCCATTTCCAGTCTCTGAGAAGTAATCAACTTATCAAGCATTGCAGAGCTTACCTTAAATTTATCCTCAAAACTTCTTTCCATTTCTATATCTTCTCTCAATATTTCTTCTTCTTGCTTAAACTTAACACATCCATTTGATTTCTCTTGAATTTCAACTTGTTGACAACCTTCAACTCTTTTCGCTTCTTCCAATTGATGTAACAGACTAGAGACAGTTTCATCTACCTTATCCAATAGATCACATGCTTCTTCACATTTACTTTGTAGCTTTTCAATGTACTCATTCGCTTTCATCAACTTGTCCTTCAGATCTTCAATTTCTTTTGAATATCCAATAGAGATCTCTTTCAAAGGAAAAAATTTCTTATATTCAAATTCCAGGACCTTCCTCAAGTTGTTTGACTTTTTCAAAGGAACCAAGCTCTGATACCAATTATTGAACATCCAGAATACTAAGAGGGGGGTGAATCAATATTCCATAAAAGCATTCAAATAAAATCCATCCAAACATTACCACAAATATAGAAAGAGAGAACATAGAAACAATTTAATGTAGCAACACACAAGAACACCAAAATTTTTACGTGGAAAACCCAAAGAGGGAAAAACCACGGTGAGGGTTAACTCATAATATATTATATCTAGATATAAGATATTACAAGGCTCACTGCCAGGACTCACTATCATTAAAAGGCTCACATCCTAAACACAAAAGATGGCTAATCACTAAGATACAAAGATTGTGGCTCACTGTCAAGAGTATGAACTGATAGAATACACCTTCAATGTGCAAGGTTCAATTCCAATGAAGCTTTGAATAAGAAGAACTACCACACACAGTAGTCACTCAACAATTATGTTCTGATAATCAACTAATGAATCATTTAAGCTCAAATCTTCACATATCCCTTTCACACTCCACTACAACACAACTCCTCTCTTCAACACACACTTTCTTCCTTCAAATAATCTTATATATATACAAGTATGTCCCATTCATCAATTAGGTCGACCTAATTAGATGACAACAAAAGAATCAAAACACTCTTGTTGGCACCATATATGATTTAAAACATGTTTTTCCATGTAGTGCATTATATCAAGTCAGCTAACATCCATAAAGTATAATTAGTCTCCTTAGTATATTACATTGTTAGGTTAGCCAAGTCTAGAACTTAATTCATAGAAAAATCCAAACCAGCATACAATCCTCAAATAAAACACCTTCTGGATCTAAGATAATATTAATATCTCATCATACTACCACCATAGAGACTACCATCAGAACCACAACATTAGAATGTTCTCCTTAAGAAAATGCAAAGTCTCCCACATTGATATACTAAGCAAAGAACAACAGTAAAATACAAGGCTAAACTCTATCAGTGATAACTTTCTGCTCACAACCTAAAACTTCTCAAGATCCAAGAAATAGTTGTATGAATGAGACATGATAACATGGTCAAGAGATTAGAGTCATTTATTTTCTTAAGTGAATTCTGGACTAAAAAACCAATGCACTAGTTCATCCCAAAAGAACACTATCAATAGAGAACTTCTAGTAAACTAAGTAATCTTCTCGTACAATTGTCACCATGTTGACATCAATTACAACATAAGAACAACCAACACAAATCATCTATACTTCTTTCTCATGTTGCACGACTCCATAATTCCAACAATGTAAGCATGGAAATGTTGTCAGACACATGAGGGACAACATATAGGAACCACAATATCATGAAGCAAGTGATAAGAAGGGAAAAAAAGGAAAAGAATGCAGAGATGAAGAAATCAAGAGACATGGGAATTTGGGAATCCAAAGTCAGATCTGCTCAAATATATAAATAGGTAACACGTAGTGTAGGAGCAAATGATCATCAATCCTAGGAATTCGTAGATCTGAATAAGGGCACATGAAGACAAAATAAAAAATAAAAAATTGGGTCAACATAGATGGGAGGCCTAAATTCCCCCAACACTTTGTATCATCCCCAATTGTCAAAAATAAATTTATAACATATAGAAGAATGATGAAATATATAGAGGAATTTTACAACACAATTTCACTATTGTACCCAAGCACCTACAAGGGTGACTAAGGTCCTCCAAGAACACACAAAAACAAGCACAAGGGAAAAAAAACACACACCTAGATCTAATCTACAAGTAAAGAAGAGGTACTCTCCTAGTCCTCATCAACCAGGAGGTCATCGCTCTCCTAATCTAGATCATTATAAGGAGAGGGAAGATGAGCTTGCAAGGGTGAGATAGCAAGGGGAGTGTTGGAACTGTAAATTTCTAATGGTTTTTCATGTTGTCCATACCCATGCATTTTCCAAATGAGTCCTACCTTGAGCACATTTTCCTTTCTTCATGATATTTTTACCCATATTTTTCCCATATAGCCCCATTGGATCCATCGGGTCATGCATTTTTCTTATTGTAGTTCCTATCGACATAGGTTCATTATGGTCTCCCCGACCCATTGAGTAGTCTTGTTAATATGAGTCTATGTTGCCTATCGGCAAGACTCATCTGATGTCATAGTGATCACAAGTCATGTGCATTCACCATTCGGCAGGACATACATGTTGTTTCGGTGACAGAGAAGGAACATATCGACATGAGTGTTGTATTTGGTATGTGGTATCATCGAGGATTTTTTGTCTCACCAACCGATGAACTGAAAGTCTTATCGGAAAAAGTTACTGCTTCAGTGAAATGTCATAACGATTCCATCGTGTCTCACTAATTTGTGCAAAAGGTTATTTCGGTAGGAGTTGGTGATATTCAAAATGATGTCTCAACAAATTTGTTGGGTCTTGCCGACATAAGGTTTTTATCAAAAGGTTATCGGGAGGAGTCTCACTGAACAACATGTGAGGATTCACTTTGGCCAAGCTAAGTGATATCGAAGTAAGGTCTCGGTGAGTGACCTTCGGTCTCGCCAACATTACACAAAAGATTTCCATTGGTATGAGAATTGATTTGTCTCAGTGACACAGGATGGAGGGATGGCTCTCGATGAAACATGAAGTGATTTGTGTGACCTCTCACCGACATCATAAAGTCATGGCGAAAGAAAATGAGGAAAAAGAAACGCATCTCGGTAAGAAAATGCTCGTGTCTCAATGACTAGTAAATACATTAAGGAATTAAATATCGATAACACATTTTGTAATCTGTGAGATGTCTCACCGAAAACATGAGGTCATAGCGAAACACAAAGAACACGGGGCGACTAACAATGTTATAATTTCCTTTGGCATACTTACGGGGTTGTCTCAGCGACTGTTTCAGTGATGATTAATTGGCCTAATTGCAACTGTTTGCTGACATTGGAATATGAAATGATGTGTCTGTTTAGATGCATATGTATAAATATTCATTCCCGATTGTGAATGGAAGGATAAGAGGAGATTAGATTAGAGTAGGTAGATTAGGAATGGATACAGTAGAATAAAGTTCTTATATCAGAGACTATGATGCATGTTTTCAAATGGCGATTTAAATAAAAATCAGTTGGTGTGGCAGTTTATTTCTGGTGTCAATTGTCTGTTGAGTTTATTGAAAATTATTGCTAAGCTGTCTCCAAGTTGATTCTTTCTAGTTGTTTAAATTGATAAAACAAGATTATTTTTAGTTTATCAATGCACATTTTTTGTATCTATGTGATTAATTGACTAGTTATTTCAAGGAGAGATTAAATCCTTTTGGTTGATCATAGTAATCAGGGAGATTTATCTGGATTATTAAAGTAGAGCTTAGTAGTCACAGTCTTGCATGTTTATACAAGTTATAAATAGAACATATGCCTACAATTTGAGTTTCTGCCAGAATAAGTTGCCCACTTCTATTTATTTTGACTCTACATACCCAATAACGCACTGGTCTCTACAATTTCATCATTTAGAATCATTCATTTCCTTTACATATGTTAACTGAACATATTAGCATTTACATTTAAGTATTGCTATTTGTACCAAGCTTGATTTCATTTGTTCACTTCCATTTTCCATTGTGGAAAAATCATTGCAAGAAGGATAATCATAAGTCAAGTCTACTTCATTCAGATAGGTACACCTGCCTAGGTTTAGCAGCACCTGAAGAGTAGAAGGTTTAATTCATTTGACCTTGTATGTTACCCTAAAAACGTCATGAAAGCTTGGCAACCTTTCATGGTTCAAACCTTCATTTTTGAGAGCTAACAGGGAGTACCCTCTGAATCTCCTACAAGAAGAGCTAAGGAAGAGGGCCCCTCAAGGTCTCCTTCACTCAACTCCTATGAGGTAAAATTCATCTATCTTGCAAAGATCACTGAAAAAGTCGAGACATCATCTATCGAGTTAAAAATGCACTTGACAGGAGTGTTATGTGTTAACTGAGTGGGAAATAAAGGAGATACCTAAGATACACCATCAATCTCATTGAAAGAGATGGTGAAATAATTGGGAGATGTTAGGGCTACCTCTATCCCAAGGATAATGCAAGCCAAAGCAGAACACTCTCCTAAAGAAGGTGATCCCTTCTTTCGATCCCTATTTGAAGTGGGGTCTTCCTCCAACTTACGCTTCATTGAAGGATGTGGAATCCCCATAGAGGAGGTGGAAGGTGAGGAGGAAGAGGACAAGACAGAAGCAGACACCACCATGGTGTTTGGCATGTCCACAGGCTTAGAGAAGGGAGGGATGTCCAGAAGGGACATTAGAAGAGGAGGCTCTACCAAGGCAGCGATGAACACCTATACCCTTTTGGAGTGAGGGCCACCAACATTTATAGGAGGAGCCAAAAGTAGAACTGAGGTGATGGGAACTAAAGTGGAAGAGACAGAGGAGGGAGGCACAACATGAGATGTCAAAATAGGAGTCATTGGGTCCTCTTCTACCTTTTTCAAGGCATCTTGCACAGCATCCAGAGCCTTCCTCTAATGCTTATGCTCATGTGCAAGCTAGTTTCATTGGCTCTAGGAACTAGAACTCACTACTTGATAAGGAACAAGAGGTTCTTGTTCCACCATAAGCATGTCCACAACTGTTATCAGTGGAAGGGTATCCTCCTAGATAAGAGTAAGAACAAGAAGCATAGGAGTGGAAACTACAATAGGTGGAGAAGTAGACTCGGGCACCTTGGTGGCGAGCCTCTTCCCATTCACCACCCGAGGGTTGAGAGTTGTAGGAGGTCATAGAGGCTGACACATGGGCAACTCCATGAGGACCCTTCCCCTTACTGTAGACAATGGGCCTCAGCACTACGGGTAAGACAAGAAATTTGAACACTTGACACTTGGCCTTTTTCCAAGTGGGCACCATTGGGATCCCCATGTGAGGCATGGGAGCAAAGGCCAAGGGCACCATAGCGGGGTGAGAGAAAGAAGTAGATGAGACAATAGAAGAAGGGGAAGGCTCCTTGGTGTGAGCATACTTCCCCTTCCCCTTTTGATAGGAGGAGGAGGTAGTCTGATGTTGTGTGATCATAGATCCTTTAATTCAAATGGCGTAAGGGGAGATAAGATAGGTCACTTTCAGTTCTATGCTCCCATTTTTTATATTTGGCATATATTTGGTATAGCAAGTTTTTCCTAGGAGGAAGCGGACCAACTAGGGTAGGTCAAAAGTGATCTCACAAGTAGCCCCCAGGTGACACTAGAGGTTTATATCTAGTGTCGTACACAATGTACACATAGCCCTCATGAGAAAACTTTAAACACTTATGGATTACCAAAGTGACTATGTTCATGGAAACTAGCCACGAGATGCCTAGTTTTACTTTGAACAAGTCCAACTCTAGGATGATATCGAAAGGATCATTTATAGTCCTAGGTCCTACTAGGACTAAGAGAGTGATGGAACCAATTAGAGGGACCGAGAGTCCTTTGTGCATGCGTATTGTGGTTTTTGATTCATCATACCCATCCTTATGCAAGAAATTTATCAATAGAGTCTCCTTTGTTATAACATTCACACGACACGTGGGATTAACAAGAACACCAATCATGATGTTCCCGTTGATGCGAGTAGGAATGTACATAGGAGAAGGATCTCTATTCATGTTCATAGGTAGGTACTACAATGTAAAAATTATAGTAGGTGATCCATTTGCAGACTAAGCAGAAGGAATATGGAGGTGCATAAAAGAGGCCATGTTTATGTTGAGAGGACTTCCTCAGGATACCCCAAAGTTTTGACAATAATATGGTGACCTATCTAGATTTCACTTCACAATGCTTAGGGATCCTTCTAACTATGCCACTAGGGGTCATAGGTTGGGTTGTGAGGCTATGTGTCCTACAACACATAAACCTACAACACACCTAGAATACAAGAGAAGGTTCCTTCAACACTATGAAACAAAACCAAAATAGTTCACGTTGAGTTCACCAAAATGTAGAGGAGGGGCACTAGCTACTCTAATACCCTAGGTCATGGGAGGGTCCTAAGCAACATGGCGCCCTAATCTACCTCAAGCTTGCTAAGTGATTTGGAAAGGTTGAGTGATCAAGGTTAAAAAGGAAGAGCAATCTTGTTGCTACTATCCTTCTACTAATCCAAATGTTTCAAGAGATCAAATGAGTTGATTCTTGGAGTTTAGTTTGTGACTCAGATAGTTCACTACTTGAGGATGACAAAGAAGGACATGAACTCCAGTGTGACGCATTGGTGTTTCAGTGGGGCATTAGTGTCTCTATGGATAAAGAGTGTGAGGAACATGTAAGAACACTAGGATACAAGCTAATAGGTTGACTGATAGGTTCTATGCTATAACAAAATTTAAGGAAAGTACATAAATGAAGTACAACAAGAAGAAGACTTTAACTAGATATACTCAAATTGACAAAGGAAAGACAAGAGAGTGATATTGAACTTCAAGCAACTTGATTATTCAAGTACCTCCAACCAGGAAGTACCTACACACACAAGACCAAGCAAAAATGTTGGGGGTGTGTTTAGAGGACTACCTCAATCAATCCCTTGATTTGGTGTTTCCACCTCCATGGAAAACTAGATAGTAATGATTGTATAGAGAGACGACAAAGAGAGTATAGAGATGGAAATATCAAGCAATACTCAAACAATAATATGTTACAATACAAATATGATAATGAAAAAGTGAATGAATATGGTGGATGTCACCTTCTCAACCATGTGCTCTTAAGGAAAATGGATGGAATTTTAACATCTAAAAACCAACTTGCATAGGTTGGCTATCAAGATCTAAGTTTTGATAAACTGAATAAATGCCTATAAATACCTAGTCTTTTGACCACTTAAAAATAGAAGGAGAATTTATAAGCAAGAATTATTGTCAAGAACAAGTCAAGAGCAACATTTCAGAGCATTATTATAGTAATTCAAAATACAAGCACCATGTCAAAGTGTATGTGAGTTCATGTTGTCATATCATTGTTTTGTGAAGGCTAACCTCTTTTGTAGGTCTCCAAAGTAATTCAAGAAACCAAGAAACCAAGATCCAAGGCCTTGAGTTGATGTGCATGAATTCAGTCCTTCAAGGAATTTATTGAAGGGTGGTGAGTTGCATCACTTTGTGATTTCATCATTCCTTCCTATCCATTATCATTTTATCATTTGAATTTCCATGGTGGAAGTGTAAACACTTACATGGGGTTTGGTTGAGGCAAACCCCTAAATGGCACAACATCTCTTCTCTTTGTAAATGTGTAGATCTAATATTTGAAGAGAATTGAAGGAATCTTGAAAAAAATAAAAAATTATTGTTACATTTGAATCCTTACACCTTGTCAACTCATAGAAACTCACCTACAAAATTATCTGACAGTCATCTAGCAACTTTGCAAGAAGAAACAAAATTCTTAGACTTGTCACTAGAGGACCTCAAAAATAGAGTAGGAGAGGCATATAAGGACTTATACACCCTAGGGTGAATGATTCCTCATATTCACATTGAAACCAATTTTTTTGGGTAGGTGCACAGTCCTCTGCATTTCCCAGATCTTCATGTAAATTGTTGTTTCAGTCTATCCATTGTCAAGATCTTGCATTTTACATATTAGGACACATAGTCTAATTAGGTTAATCATATAGAATAAATTATATTCCATTTATAAGGCTCAAAAGGATCAAATCCAGGTCTTATTGACTCAGCTTTATGGTTGAAATTGAATCTAAACACCTTGATGATTTGCATCCTAATGTACCTTTGAAAAAGGAGAAAAAATAAATCCTAAGTTTATGCACTAAACTTAGGGTCCCCTTTTTCTTATATTACATTTTGGTGGACATGACATTTGGACATCATAATAACCTTTTGAAATCTGAAGTAATTCAACCCTAGATCTAGGTTTTGCATTGTATTGTCTTGCATTGTTCATTTAGGGTTACATTTTTGCATTATAAAAAACATAAAATTCAAAAAATTACATACAATATTTCATCATAGGTTGTAACAGGATAACTCTTAAGCATTTTAAATCAGATCTACATTTAAAATTCATTCATTAGGTCATTAAAATTTGAAATTTTCATTACATCCATTTAGGCATCTTTCATTTAGTTCAAAAAAGTGAAATTACGTTGTTTTATTTCAAATCACCATTCTTAGAATTTTGCATCTTGGAATCAGTCAATTATTGCATCTTAGATATGAAACTTGCATTCAACATTGTCATTTATGGTTCAATTATTTTCAACATTGTTGCACACTTGCATTTTTAATTTCACAATCATAAATAGACCAAACGCTAGAAAGAAATTTACTGTCAAACCTATTTGCACATAGAAACAAAACCTATAGGAAATCTAATAAACATTCAATTTTTCATTTTTTTGAACCCCTATTAGGGACTCAAATTCCCTAGGTGCCTCTGTCCTACTACTGGTGACTCAAAAATACTTTTGCACAGGTCTTTGATTATGTATTTTTAGTTTTTTTTTGCTTGCAAATGTCTAATTTGAAATTTTTAAAAAGTGTTATTGCATCTGCAAGAAAGGTTTCATATTTCTTAATTTATTACAAATTTATGAAAAATTATTGCATTTCAATGTTGAAAATTATCAAATCTATAAGACAATTCTTTACATTTTCTAAAGAATTGCATAGTTTGGGTAGATTAGTTTCATTTTTGCAAAGATTCAAAACCCTAGGTTGTTACAACACATTGCACAATCTGAAAACTTACAAAACAACAAAAGAATTAATTCTAAATCTGGGTTTACAAGCTATCACATAGTTAGTTCGTATCAGTAGTGCCTCTAAAACTAAAATCACAAAAAAATCCCTAATAGGACTTAGACACCCTGTCCTAGTCCTTCAAAAACCTTCTTAAGATCTCTAGAACAGATTATACCCACTAGTACAGAAACAACAATATATGACTAAAAAACTACTAAAAAATGCATATAAATGACCAAACATGATCACGTGACTATTAGTAGTTTATTTCCACTCATTTATAATGTGACCGAATTGATGACTAAACCATTTTTAGTCATTTATTAATTGTTTTGATTGATCGATTTGGTAGTATATTTAGTCATTGATTTTTGTAATCTAGTCACTTGTTTAGTCATTTTTTTTTCACTGATATATTTAATCATTGATTTAGTCATTGATTGTTGTAATTTGGTCACTTATATAGTCATTTTTTATTCACTAATATATTTAATTGATCACTTATTTATTCATTGATTTAGTCATTTATTGTTGTCATCTGGTCACTTATTTAGTCATTTTTTATTCACTAATATATTAGTCATTAATTTAGTCATTGATTGTTGTTAATTGGTCACTTATTTAGTCATTTTTATTCACTAATTTCTATGCATTGGTAGTGTATTTAGTCATTAATTTTAATCATCATTTTGATCAATTTGGTAGTATATTTAGTCATATTTATTCATTATTCACTGATTTCTATCAATTGGTAGTATATTTAGTCAATTTAATTATTAATTGACATCAATTAGAAGTATATTTAGTCATTTTAATTGACTAAAATTTGAGGATTTAAACATAAAACACAAAAATACACATCAATCATCAATTGCACACAACAAGACAACCATTGAGAAGGAAAAATCATTGAACTTTATTAAAAGAAAGGTGTTCTTACAACTTGCACAAGTCTCAAATATCTATATTTCTTGAAAAATTATTAGAAATGGAGTATTACAATTTTTATTTTCAGTCACAAGACTAAAATCTTGAGTTACAATGCACAGAAATGACAAGAAAGGAACTTCTCCAAAAAAATTCTGCAATGATGGAAGTGCATGCTTGGAGCCCTTCAATGCGAGCGCATGCCCCTTTCATCTCTTAAAACTTCTACAACATGGGAAATCTTCCTGGAGCAAGTTGTAACATGTAGAATACAAGATGGAGAGTGTTGATCGTGTCCCATATATGATGCTCTCTCCTTCAATGTAGTCAACAATAACCCTAGAATCATTCCTCCTTTATATGCAACATGTCATCTGATATGAGCAATAGGGTGCTACCTTTTCCACCATGAATGAAGTTGTGCCTCAATACAACCAACAAAATTACTATTAGTCTCAATTCAAAAAGAATAAAAGTGCATTGTATATTGCAAGTTTATAAAATTAAGTCCAAACACAGCAGAAAGATAAATCAATTTAAAAGCTATAGCCTTGTCAAAAAATGCCTTAAACAGAGTGTTCAACATAGGCCTAAAATATGCATATTGAACCCTTGATTTTAGAACATTGTTTAAAGTTTGAGAAAGGTGATACGCTCAGGTTATAGAATGAAGGCTACCAACACTAACCAGACTAGAACAAAATTAGCAATAGAAATTTCTTGTAAATCAAGCCCAAGAATGCCATCAGACTTAGACAAAAAAATGTCAACCCTGGTTCATGTGTTGTCTCAATAAATACCTACACCATCAAAGAATCCATTTATACATAAATTCCAAATTAATTTGATGAGAAAAGATCTTTGATATCCAACTAGGAAGCCTTAACATCCAAAAATTACTAACCTGATGTTTCACAACAAGTTTCCCAACTGTGAAATTGTCTTTACTTAAGAAACTGAATATTGATCAACTACCATATAGAATCCTTCACAAAAAACAAATGATTTATAGTAATTGTTTAGAAACTTCCTTAATATCCCCATGTAAGCAAACTAAACTAAGTGAGGTTGAGGGTTTGAAGTAAAGTACCATCTTCTTGGTATGTGCTTGACTTTGATGGCTTGTATCTTGAATGAAAATAGCAAGCTAGATGCACTGTAAAATCATTGTTAATAATTGTTACAAAAATAACCACAAAATCCTCTTTAATTAAAATAATCATTCTAGATATTTCAAGACAAGATATTTTAGTTAATTTCTAAGAGAGGTAATTTCACTATCCAAACAACAATCAACCTATTTACTGTATATAATTTCCTAGAATTCAAAATTTGAATGTAATGAAACCAACCATAATTACCAAAGATTTGACACCAAAATATAGGAAAAAAGTGAATTGTTTCACAAAATGCCTCAAAGAGATGTCATCTCATGGAATGAAATGATATGATTGCAGAATGTGCACAAAATGAATTTTGCAAGGAAGCTCTCAAAATCTTTGAATTAATGAATCACTCTGGAACACCGACATTGTAAGCTTTTCTTGTGTTCTAGATGCATGCAGTCATCCAGGTTAGTGGATAAGGTTTGCACATACTTCACACATCAGTAACCCTTATTGCATTACATATATAGTTGATCATTAGGTGTGCATGGTTGACCTTCATGCCTGTGTTGGTTATCGTGAGAACACCCTAAACATTATTACTAAGATGTCAGCTAAACCTTTGGCACCTATGGATCATATATGAATATAGGCTAAGTATTCCAACTGTTGTCCCTCAGTATTATTTGGCATTAATGTCATAACACCAATGTTGAAGTATCAGGTTGTGCACATGGTGATCTTTCGGTTCCGTTCTTCTTGCAAGAGTTTATATATCCATGTTGATCTA
Source organism: Sequoia sempervirens (assembly GCA_007258455.2). Taxonomy (NCBI): domain Eukaryota; kingdom Viridiplantae; phylum Streptophyta; class Pinopsida; order Cupressales; family Cupressaceae; genus Sequoia; species Sequoia sempervirens. The sequence continues at coordinate 210,080 of VDFB02224368.1, forward strand.
TCTTAGCATCAACATCTGCATATGGCATATTTCAGATATTAGTATGTTACATAGTTTGGCTTTTCATATGATCAGTTTTTCAGTTTGGAATTATAAAATCTATCTGCATATTAATATCCTGACATATGTTTTTTAAATGCTTCATGATAATATTGGTCAGAACATAAATAAGTTCTATATCTGAGGTTTGTTCAAAAGGCACATTGACACATTATATTTTTCACAAGGCAACATATTGCTCTCCAAATAGAATTTGGAATCATTGTGAGGAAATTTTTTGAAAGGATGGAAAATTGTGTTTTCTCAAAATCAATTGGTAAAAGGTGGTAATGATAATGTTTTATAAAGTCAAAGTTACAAGAATCTTTGCATCATCGGTGGTAATTATTTTTGTTGTTAAATGGGAATTCTTTCCCATCATAATACCCAGACTTGAAATATGATTATGTTGCATTTGAAAGCTTTTATGAAGCTTTGAGAGACTCGGTGTTTGATTCATTTTTGTCAGTTAGGGTTTGTTACCCTAATCATGGCATCGGTCATAAGTGAAGCTAGTTTCAGTGTTTGGTTGCATAATCATTGAAGAGACAAGAATTAGCAGTGAAGAGCAGGGAAGTGAAGGTGTTTTGAGCTGACTCAATGTGTACTCTTTCTATGTCTTTGTTTTACACTTCTTTGTATCTTTTACAAACGATGGGCTTTATATTGTGTTTTTCTTTTTGGTGATTATGTTAATTGTAATCGGGTTTAGTGCTTATTTGGGCTTTTTATTGTTGAACAACTGTGGTAGAATTTTGTATAGTTTTTTTTTTTTAGTTTGAAGTAGATAATACTTCCTTTAATCTACCAGGTGTTCTAGCAATTTATAGAAGTTGTGTTTTGTGTTGAATTGATTAAAGAAGCAAGATAAACAAAGCAAGTTTTGGTTTCTATCACCCCACAGGTCTCCTAACAGTTTTTGTTTTGAAGAAGAGTGGTAAACAAGTGGTTGTTTATCCCTTAAGCTTGATATGTATATACTTTGTTAAAAACCCCGATTCAGGTCTACCATTAAGAATAAGGGTATTTGTCTTTTAAAATATCAAATATTTTCTTTTGATTAGAAAACCCTATCATTGTTTTGTGGGTTTGTCCCGAGGGTTTATTGTTTGTGGGATTATTATGTTTTGTCGGCTCTATAGATTATATGACAGTTATATACTATTTTCTCTTAATGCTTTCTTGACAAGATTGTTTTCAATGGATTATAGTTGAAGATTTGTATAAGAAGATATGTTTTTGCAACTGGAAAGGGTAGTTTCAGATTTAGTTTCTCATGGAAGTTATTGATACAGTTTCTTCAAAAGTTCTTTACCTAATTCTAGTTTTGAAAAATAGAGAACATATTTAGAACATTTATCGGAAAAATTGAATGTAGTTTCTGAGAAAGAGATTAATTTTGATGGCGCGTCTGTTCTTTGCGAGCCGAGCTAGGGCGCCCGTGCCCTAGCTCATTTTTCTGCTTTTCTTGTCTGTGCGTCGTGGGTGGGGGGTTCTGGTTGTATTGGGTCTTTCCTGGTCGCCTGGGGGTTTTTCCCTTGTTCTTGGTGGTCCGTGGGCGCAGCAGGATCTATTTTGGAGTCGCCTGGTTTAGGGCCGGCGCTGGTGGATCTTCCGGCTGGTGGGCGTGGCGTTTTCCTGTGTGGGTGCTGCTTCTGGCGGCTGTCTTCTTTGGGCGGGGGCTGAGTGTGGGGCGGTTGTGGCGAGGTGTGGGGTGGTGCGGTGTGGGTGAGGCTTGGGGCTGCGTGCGGGGCTTTGTGGAGCCGGGGGGTGGGGTGTAGTGGTGTGGTGGGGTCTGAGTTCGGGGCTTGTGTGGGGTGGTGTGGTGGTTTTTGTGGGGACCCCTCCTTGGGGGGTGCGTGTGGGGCTTTCCCTCGTGGGGGAGCTATTGCTTTGGGGGTCATTGAGGACTTGGTTCTCTGTCAGGGGTTTTTTTCTCAATGGAGGCTGGGGGGCCTTCGGGGGAGGGACCTAAGCTAGATTTTCGATCTGCTCTTGGCTCGAAACCCTTGCCTTCGGGGTCTCGTCTTCATGATAATATTTTATTCTCTCAGAATGCGGAAAAGAGTGAGGTGGGATTGGCAGGCGGGTTTCGTGTTCCAAAGGTTAACGGTTGCCTTGAAAGGTGCAAAGAGAGGCCGAATGTTGTGATCCCGATGGAGATGCTCGCGGATGATATTGAGTACTACTCAAGACATTCGTTGTATTGCAAATTTTTGGGGTTGAAAATTTCTCTGCAATTTTTGGAGAGCTGGGCTCGAAGGACTTGGATGCCAATAGGAGAGATGGAGATTCGGCTCCTTGCTAATAACTATTTCATGGTCACGTTTGACTGCATGGCGGATAGGATCAAGGTTTTCGAAGGAGGTCCGTATTTTTACAACCAGGTGGGCTTGTTTATCAAGCCGTGGCATGCAGGCTTCAATCCAGCTGAGGAGATTCCTAGTCGGGTTCCGGTTTGGGTTAGATTGTCGAGGTTACCGGTTGAGTGTTGGCGGGAGGATGTTCTGCACTTACTAGCCTCAATGCTTGGTAAACCTGTTGGTTCCTCGCAGCAGACACAGTTCAAAAAGGTAATGACTTTTGCCCGATTTTGTGTGGAAATTGATTTAAGTAAACCTTTGCCAGATTCTTTAGAGGTATGTGCAGGTTCTTACTCATGGGTTCAACAGCTTGATTATGAGACCTTACCTTTTAGATGTCGGTTATGTCATGAATATGGTCATTTACTGCGTCGTTGCCCAAGGGCCAAGCCTTTGGGGACTAATTCCTCTCTGCCACCTATGAATCCTTCTGGGTTGGATAAGGGTAAAGGTCCTGTTCAGGGTGGTGGTCCTGGGGAGGATGGCTTTCTTCCTGTCAGATCTCGGAATAGAAATAAGGGGCTTAAAAGGCCCCTGAATGAGAGGCAGGATGAGGATTCTTTAAACAGATTTGAGGTGTTGGAGGGTCTTAGCCAGCAAGAAGTGAACCCTGGGTTGGTTGATTTGGATCAAGGCAGGGTGGATGTTGAACAGCAAGGGCAGTTAGTGGAGCTAGTAATGGATAACCATCAGGTGGGAGTGGATTCGGCCGTTCAGGGTGCGGAGCTGGGGGGGGGAGGCTTTGGTCAAGAGGGGATCAGCCCTGGGATCTCCTCTGCCCCTCAGGTGGTGGGAACCTTGCAGATGGAATCAGTCTTAAAGTTGGAGGCTCAAAGTGAACCAAGTAGCGTGGTGGTGAAAGACGGAGGGGCTGGGTCTTTCCATGAGCAGAAAGCTGGTTCGGTGGGGGGAAAAAGCAATAAGGCTTCTCTTCAATTAGGCATCCTCCAAAAGGACTTCAAGAAAGGAGGGGTAGAGAAAGGTTCCAAGTTGGGCAGGAAGAAGGACTTGGAGAAGATTAAGATGATTGGGGAAAATTTGGTGGAATCAGGGTCAGTTAAGACTCTGGACTCTCACTTCACAGGCCCTTTGAAATGATTGTCCTATCCTGGAATGTTAGGGGCTTGAACAGTGGCCCTCGACAAAAAGCTGTTCGGAATTTAGTTAGATGTCAATATCCTGATATTCTCTTTTTACAGGAGACAAAGCTTTCTGTGGATGGTATGATGGGCATTATGCCCAAGCTGTGGAGGAATGGTGATTGCCAATGCGTTGGTGCTCTGGGTGCCTCTGGTGGGGTTGCTTGCTTATGGGACCCTCAGAAGATTTGCCCCCTATGGTGGTTTTCATTCAAATCCTCTATCTCTATGGTGGCCTCGTGTTATGAATCTGGGGAAGTGGTTCTTTTCTCCAACATTTATGCGCCTGTGGATTTGCAGGGCAAGCAGATTTTGTGGTCAAATATTCGGTATGTGAGAAGTATGAACCCTTACCTGCCATGGATTATTGGGGGTGATTTCAATGCTATCACTGAGATCGCTGAGAAGCGGGGGGGTACCATGAGATTGGAGGCTTCTGCTCTTCTCTTTCAGGATAATATTTCTGTTTTGAATCTGGTGGATATCAAGCCAGGTAACGGGCACTTTACCTGGAATAATCGTCGCCCTGGTGAACATGGCATTGCAGAGCGGCTGGATCGGTTTATGGTTTCTTGCTTTTGGGTGGGTGATAGGTGGGTTACTTGCTCAGAGATTTTGGACTGGAGGGGTTCGGACCATTGGCCCATTAAGCTTTCTATCAGCCTAGTTGGGCGGACCCACAAGCCCTCTTTCAAATTCTAGCTTATGTGGCTGCGGGATCCCGTTCTCCATGATTATGTTGCTCAGTGGTGGCAGGAGGGAAGACCATCTTTTGGTACAGCTATGTATGTTTTTTCTAAGCTTCTCCAGTTTGTTAAATATAAGATTAAACGCTGGAATAAGCAATGTTTTGGGAATATTTTTAAGGCCAAGGTTGATGCACAAGCTAAGTTGGATGGTATTACGAGGTTGTTGAGGGAGAAAGGGGTGTCTGAGGCTCTATTGCAGGAGGAATCTAGGGCTTTGAAAGATTTGGAGGAATGGGAATTACGGGAGGAGATCTTTTGGAAACAAAAGTCTCGGATTGACTGGCTTCAGGAGGGGGATAAAAATTCTGCCTTTTTCTTCAACTCTGTGAAGGCACGAAGGCATGGTAACTCTATTCCTGTTTTGATTTCGGATGGTGGAGAGAGTTTGAATTCTTTTCAGAGTATCTCTGATGAGGCCGTTCGTTATTTTTCTAGCCTTTTTAGAGAGGATGTGCAGGGGAACTTGGTAGGGGAGGCACAGGTCCTTTCTTGCATCCCCCATTTGGTGTCTCAGGAGATGAGAGAGGATCTTATGGGGGAAATCACACTTGAAGAATTAGAGGGGACGGTGTTTCAAATGAAGAAAGGAAAAGCTCCTGGCCCTGATGGTTTCCCGGTTGAATTCTTCCAAGAGTTTTGGGAGATCATCAAGTTGGATTTATTGGAGGTGGTCAAGGAGTCGCAGCGGAATAAGCAAATGCTTAAGGCTCTGAACTCCACTTTCCTGGCTCTTATTCCGAAGTGTGATGGAGCGGATAGGTTGAGCCGCTTCCGGCCTATATCCTTGTGCAATGTGGTGTATAAGATTATCTCAAAGCTAATTGCGAATAGGCTGAAAAAGTGGTTGCCATTACTTATATCTGAGGAGCAAAGTGGTTTTGTGGAAGGCAGGCAGATTCTGGATGGTATTGTTTTGGCTACTGAGACCATCCATTCTATGGCTAATTCTAGGGTTAAGGCTATGTTTATCAAATTGGACATGGCAAAGGCATATGATAGAGTCCGTTGGTCTTTTCTTCAGAGGATCCTTACTACTTTCGGTTTTGGGGATGATTGGATCCAATGGGTCATGAGCTGCATCACGTCTGTGTCCTTCTCTGTGTTAACTAATGGGATGCACTCGGAGTTGTTTGAGGCTACGCGTGGGATAAGACAAGGGGATCCTCTTTCCCCTTACCTTTTCATCTTGCTTGTGGAAGGCTTGGGGCGCCTTCTAAGGAGCCAGGTGGAGCTGGGGCTTATTCAGGGGTGGCGGTGGGGTGGTGATTTACCTCCTTCGTCCCACTTGCAGTTTGTGGATGATACTGCCTTGATGGGAGAGGCTACTGTGAGGGAGGCTACTAATATTCGTCAGGTGTTGGATAGGTATCTTGAGGCTTCAGGTCAAGCAATCAATGAAGATAAGTCTTCCATTTATTTCTTTAATACTCTGAATCCTATTCAAAGGCGGATTGCTCAAATTCTTCATTTTCAGATAGGGACCCTTCCTATGTCTTACCTTGGGGTTCCTATCTCGGTGGGAAGATTATCAAGGGAGTCATGGCAGCCTATTCTGGATAAACTTCGGCTGAAGGTTACCCATTGGACCAATCGGTGGTTGTCCTTTGCTGGGCGGGTTCAATTGCTGAAGTCTGTGGTCCAGGCTCTCCCTATTTATCGGTGTATGCTTCAGGTGGCTCCGATGGGATTTGTTTCTGAGTTGGACTCTTTGGCAAGACAATTTTTATGGGCTGGTAGTGTGAGGACTTCCAAGTGGAGTTTGGTTAAGTGGGATACTGTCTGTTGTCCTAAGCAGCTTGGGGGTTTGGGGTTGAGACATTCCTCTCTGGCAGGGACAGCGTTGGCGGCGAAGCTCTATTGGAGATGGTGCACTGAGAAGGATAGGATTTGGGCTAGGATTTTGTCCTATAAGTACTTTCAGGGTATTCCTAGAGATGATATTCCTCGTTATCCCCTGTTAGGTAAGGGCTCAGCGGTGTGGGCTACCCTCAAGAAGGGAGCAGTGCTTATCAAGGATGGTCTATTTTGGATTTGCAGGAGGGGGACTGAGGTTCAATTCTGGTATGATTCCTGGGATGGATACCCTCCCATCCTATCTCAGTTCCCTGAACTGATGGCTTTGAGTAGGAGTTTCGAGGATGTTGGTTGGACGCGGGTAAGTGATTTTAAGGTGATTTCTTACCAGGGTCAGCTTGTGAGTTCTAGATGGAGAACTCCTGAGGAGTGGCCGATTATGGGCATGGAGGAAGATTGTAGGATTCTGCAGAGTATTCTTTTGAGAAGACAATGTAATCCTTTAAGAGACAAGGATATTCTTGCCTGGTCTCCTAATCCAAAGGGGCACTACACGGTTGCGTCTGGATATCGGAGGCTTCTATCTCAAAGGTTTGAGGGGGAGGAAGTTCCGTGGTGGAAGAAGGTTTGGAACAAGTTTTCTTGGCCGAAGTGTAACTGCTTTGCCTGGATTTTGGCTTGGAACAAGTGTCTGACTTGGGACAAGATCCAAATGCGCGGCTTTCAGGGACCGTCTATGTGTGTGATGTGTGGGAAAGGTGAGGAAAGTTCTTCGCACCTTTTCTTCCGGTGTCCTTTCTCCCTGCAGCTTTGGCATTTTTGGTGGAGTGTTTGGGGAAATCCATGCATTCACGCCTCCTCTTTAGTTGAATTCTGGACTAGCTTGGGCAGGCCTCCCTCGAGGGCCTCTTTTTTGCAGGATGTGTGGCTGGCAGGCCCAATCTTTTTGTTGTGGCAGATTTGGCTTGAAAGGAATAGGAGGATTTTTCGTGGCGAATTGTTGCAGGTTCAGCAGGTGTGGTGCAGAATTCTTGGGATGATCCAGGAGACTATCCATGCCAAAGGGGATGTGGAGCTTCCCTTGGATAAGAAGGATGCTGAGGTGGTGGCTCGATTGGGTATCCAGGGGTTTTCCCCTGGGGCAACTAGGGGGCGGAAGGGCAGTCGAGTGAGGCAGCGTGTCCAGAGGCAGGGGTCCTGGGTGCTTCCCCCTGAGGGAACCTTGAAGGTTAATACTGATGGTTCGTCTAGGGGCAATCCTGGCCCAGCTGGTGTTGGAGGGGTTGGGCGGGATTCCTCGGGATCGGTGGTGTTCCTATTTTCCATTCATATGGGAACACAGACTATTAATTTTATGGAAGGTTGGGCGATTCTTTATGCTTTGAGGAAGGCCTACGAGCTGGGGTGGCGTAGGGTTACTTGTGAATCTGATTCTCAGGTTCTGATAAATTTACTTAATCAAGGGAGGAGGTTGGATGTGAATTGGCAGTTGGCGGTTCTGGTTCAGCAGATTTTGCAGATTGGATCTCTTATGGAGGGAGTGTCTTTTGTCCATATTCCGCGGGAATGGAATAGGACGGCTGACTGTTTGGCCAAATGGGCTTCAGAGCATCTTGAGGATTGGAAGATTGATGATTGGGCTCAGATCCCTCCTGAGCTTAGCTCGGATTTGGAGCGGGTCCTTGCTGCAGATACTAGGGGTTCTGAATGATTTGGTTCTGGCTCTTGTTGGCATCTTATGTTCTTTCTGGGCTTTTTCCCCTGGCTTGGATGTAATTCTGGTTTCTGAGTTTCAATAAAAATTTTACCCCTTTTTATTAAAAAAAAAAAAAATAGAGAACATATAAAATGCTTTATTGTGCTCATTTTAATGATGATGAGAGGTTTTGGAAAGTACAAGATACATCTTTCAAAAATGCAATATATATATTGTTTTGAGTAGTTAGAATTTTTTGACTCTAATTCTGAGGTCATTGTAGAACAGAGTATGTAATTAATGAAACAAAGATCAACTATGTATTTATATTACTTTCATACTTGTACATTTCAAAAGACTATCAGTGAGATAGCACCATTATCAGTGAGACAAATCAACCAGTGAGGCCAAGTTCGAGTGGTTTTATTCCCCAGGAGGGTTTCCACTCAAGACAATGTTTGTGTCGATCTCTTATATGTGTTTGTTCATTATTTGTTGATTTGTTTCTTATTGCATAAGTTCATTCATGATCTGATAATTATTAAAAGAAATAAAAAGAGTTAATTTGTTTGTTAATGTTGATTCACCCCCCGCTCTTAGTGTTAACTGTACTCCAACACGAACAACACTAATTTTTTAGTTGGATCCTAAAAATGCTGCAACTTATGTTCTTCTCTAAAACATCTGTGTACAAGTAGGAAGGTGTGGTGAGGTTCAAATAGTAAGGAGATTGATGAAAGATAGAGGAATTAAAAATATACCTGCATGTAGTTGGGTTAAAGGTCATAAAATGGTACATGCTTTTCAATGTAGGAGATAGTTCACATCCAAAAACATGGGAGAGCTATGCAAAATTGGAGAGATTGGCTTGGCAAATGAAGGCAACAGGGTATTTCCAGATTCAATACTTTTACTTAATGTTGTGGAATAGAAGAAAAAATAATCATTTATCTGCCACCATAGCGAAAAGTTAGCAATTGCACTTGGTTTATTAAACATGGCCCCTGGTACAACTATTAGAGTTATTAAGAACCTTTGACTATGTTCTAATTTTCACACTACAATAGTGCTAACCCATTGTGAGATACAAACAAATGGAGGGTAGGACTACAATAGTGGTAGATTGTATGAGTACTCCAAAAAGAGACATGGATTGAAAATGAAGTACTCCCCCCAACTGAGGACCATGACATCCCTGAACATGCAATGCACTAATGCATTGTCAAAATATATGTATGCACTCTATTACAACTAAGCTCTAAGCTTCTATATGTAAGTTATATGTTCTCCCTTATTTCCATAATCTATGTATACTAGCTAAATACACTTCACTACTATTCTAACCAGCTTCTATCAAATAGGTAATGATTACCCTTATTTACATAATAAAACAACCATTACTTACTTGAATAGTACTTACTTGCATGTGTTTTCATAGCACTCACCTCAATTTAACACAACTACTACTATGAATATCATGCGCATTCTCGTCAAGTTCATCATCATAATCACTATCAACATTGACATGAAGTTGTACAACTTTACAGAGAGTTGTATTGATAGGGCCTTTTTCTTATCATTCTTCTTTCATATAATTGCTCTACATGTGGTTTAATCATCATGAAAAAATTAATATAAGTCCAATAAAGAATGTAAAAGATATAAATTTTTGTCCAAAAGAACATTTTAAGCATGAAGAATGACAAAACATTGAATGAATTAACTTACAACTTAAAGAATGTAAAAGCTATAATTTTTTGTCCAAAAGAAGAATGACAAAATATTGGGACAAATTAACTTACAACTTAAAGAATGCAAAAGCTATAATTTTTTGTCCAAAAGAATATTTTAAGCATGAAGAATGACAAAACATTGGGACAAATAACTGAAAACTATTATATTACCTCAACTTTAGCACAACTATGATGACTGGGTTGTGCATTCTTGTCTAGTTCATCATGATCATCACAACTATTGTTTTCATCAACTGTATTTGTTGAATAAAAATTGTGTTGGCTTCTACGAGATGGCGACACTGTATTGTTTTTTCCCTTTTTTTCCTCTGCATTTTCTTTGCACTCTTTTTCTTGGCTATAAAACAAAAAAATATCATATTATGTCTTATATACATAAAGCTCTTGCCTATAAAATTTCATTAAACACTATTAAACAAATAATATACTGCTTACTAGATTTACAACTTTCCTATTTATCAAACCAAGACATGATAAATATTCATTATTCTTGGCCACTATTTGTAATGTCCCCTTTGTAGTTGTAACTATGGGAAAAATCTAGGTTAGCAGATTAGTAGCTAAATAAATCTAAACCCAAAGTAAATAATGAAGCACAAAGGAGGAAAGTATGAAAACAAAGAGAGTTATCACCTTGAGTCTTCAACATCCATGATTAACCTCCATTACACCTTCTCTATTTGCTGCAATATGTAGTTTTCCCTCATATTTTGAGTGAGCAATATGTGACAATGTCATGACCAAAGCAAATGTTGAAGGATTTGAATGACAAAATGCACTATGATGTAAATATGCAACTAGTAAGCCAATCTAAACTATGACTAAAGTATGCCAAATGTTAAATGAGAGATGAAGTATGCCTAAGACAAGAGCTAAGATGACAAGATTGCAAGATGATAACAAGATTGCCTAAAACAAGATTGCATGAGATGTAAAATGCCAAGAGATAAGATGTCATGAGATGTCAAAATGAGACCAAAATTTTCATTTTATAGATAATACAATTTTGAATGGATAACCAAGATTGAAGATTGACAAGTGCCCTAGAATCAATGGACAAGATTGAATATGACAACCCACAATTAGGGTTAGGGCAACATTAGGTCAAATTTGAAATGAATGAACAAGATTCAATTTGAGAAAATCAAATCAAGGGTTGACAATGTATGTGACAAGGAGATAAGAATGGCAAAGAAAAAGAGAGAACTGGAAAATCAAATAATATTAAAAATTACTTGATTTATGGAGGAAAAAGATTATTTTGAATTAAAAATTAATTTAACTCAAAAGGTGGGGTCATGTGATAGTAAATAATTAATTTGAATTATCTACTAAAAGAGGGAAAATTAGAAAGTGGGACCATTTTAAATAAATAATTTTATTTAAAATGGGGAAAATGCCAAGGTTGATAATTAAATAAATTAAAGAATTTATTTAATTATAAGAAGACTTTTAAGAATTAATGACATATTTAAATACATAAAATTTATTTATTTAAATAATCAGGAGGACATTAGTGGACAAAGATAATTAAATAAATTAAGAAATTTATTTAATTATGGAGAAACATTAGACAATTAGTGACATATTTAAATAAATAAATAAAATTTATTTAAATAATCTAGAGGAATAAAGATATAAATTAATTAAATAATTATGAATTATTTAATTAATAGTTGAAAGTGGACCAAGGACATAAATATTTCAATTATGTCAAGAAGAAAAATAGTGACAATAGAGCTTGCAGGCCTAGGTCATTTTTATGTGTCTACATTTTTCCCCTCTTTGTCATAATGTAGCCTGGTGTATTGTGACAAAAAAAACTTAGTCAGAAACATGCCCCAGTGAAGGTACGGAGTTCTATGCCCCCTTGGGAAAATTTTCAAATTTTAGCCGAGTGACAGAAAAATTTGGAAAGTATCTCGACAAGTTAATTTGATGACCAGAAAAGCAATGGTGCGAGCGATTTCAGATTTTGACATATATAAGTAGCCAACGGGCCAGTCAAAGGAGGTTAAAAGAGCTTCCAATAATAAAAAAAGGTTGAAAAATCCTACTTTGATCCTATAAGTAGGTTGAAAATGGGTTAAAAGTCAATTCATTTTCACATTCACATTAGTAAATTTGGAGAGCTCAGAGCTAGGAGGGTGCAGGCAAAGATGGTGATTCTTGTCATAGAGCACCACGGCTACATCATTAGGACATTCCAATGACCAAAGGGTGCGGACCTGTCAGTAAGTACCTCAAACCCACTTTTCCATTTTATCATTTTTCACACATTTTTAGGGATTTAGGGTAGTTAGGCGAATGTGTCATGACACATGCATTCGCATAAGTTGCATTCGATGCATTTGATGCATTGCAACACAAAAACCAAGGGTTCGTTAGGTTTTAATTTTAGTGCAATGCATTTTCCAGAAATTGAAATGCATTCATTGTCTTGCAGTGCAAATGATAAGTTCAACGACGCAATCACAATACTGCAACGCATACATGGAGCCAAGCGACGCATTTGATGTGACGATGAAAAATTTGTGATGCCAAATGATGCAAGTTCCATAGTGCAACACAACTATTGTATGAAATGACGCAAATGTCATATTGTGACACAAATGAGGTTAACGCAACACATTTGACTTTGACCAAGGTTCACTTAGCTTTAGACTCACTTTTTGCTCATGTTTAGCTAGATAGATGGTAATAATGATTTGTACTAATGTGCTAACTCCTATTTCTGCATGTGTAGAAATGACTAGCGCTAATCTACATGCGAGAGTTCAGACCATCCACATACGCATTTCGGGATCAGCTAATAGACTGAGAGTGGAGACAACTAATGTGGTTGGGGTTATACTATGTCACCTATATGCCCATTATCTGGGCTAATAGGAGACTGCTAACAACACTAGCCAAGCGATGGCACTCTGATACTTCTTCCTTCCATCTACCAATAAGAGAGGTGACGATCACCCTGGAGGATGTGTACCATATTTTGCATATCTCGATCAGAGGAGAGTGGGTGGTGTATGATCTGCAATGAGGAGTGTAGACCATGATAGAGTTGTATGAGGCAGATGACGGTGCAAGCCTTGGTGTCGATGGGTATGAGATTTGGTGGGAGTACCTTGCAAAGCACTGCCCACGATGGGATGCCATGTTGTGTCACCTATAGAGGTGGGAGCAGTATTAGTTGTGGCATGACCTTACTTATGATCTAGTCATGGGAGCATATCATTGTCTTTCGGCCACCGATCCAAAGGCCACAACTAGTAAATGGGATGTTGTATGTATATTTATATGCAGACACCCTACAGTAGACTAGGGTTGGCAAGACGGGATTCTAGTGGCACTGGATTGACACGATGACAACATTCATTTGGAGGCCATATAGAGATTGTGTGTCGTGGGCTAATGAGGCCGATCGTTTACCTTTTTTCTGACAGTTCAGATATTTGATTGGACACACTATTTAGAGATAGCTAATTATAGAGATGTACCTGCCCCAGTGGGTTCTTAGACAGTTTGGTGAGTAGTAGGGTGTGCCTATGGAGACAATTGAGTACACGAGGACATCGCGAGAGCCTGGTTGGGGGCCTACTATATCAGTGCCATTTGCACAATAGAAGATTGATGGATTGGTCGCCCAACCATGGGGATGGAGTGGAGGAGCAACAGATCCAGGGACGACTCCAGATTATGAACTTTGGTAGCAAACCTATAGACAAATTTCATTGACTAATCCTAATGCACCGACACCTATGGACTGGAGATTTGTTATCCCGAGGGTGCAGTGATGAGGTCAGAGAGGCAGGGGGAGAGGTAGAGATAGAGGCTGAGGAGATGGTGGTAAAGGATATGGTGGGAGAAGTGATAGGGATGATGGAGGAGATGATGGAGGAGATGGTGATGGTGATGGGTGGAGGAGGAGAGGATGGGACAGAGGGAGATAGGCTTGGAGAGTTAGATAGCATGTGGAGAGAGTGCCACTAGATTCCCTCCCTGAGGTACCAGAGGAGGAGGAGAGAGATGAGGGAATAAGATAGGAGGAGGAGGGGAGACATGAGGTAGAGAGGTAGCCAGAGGGAGAGGGGTGATGGGAGGAGACTATCAGAGAGGAGGAAAAGATGTAGCCAAAGGGAGAGGGGTGACAGGAGGAGGAGGAGAGGAGGGAGTTGTTGGGGGTGAGGAGGAAACTGGTGATGAGGAGGATGTGGATATTGGAGAGGAAATGGATGAGGTAGAGAGGCAGCTTTGTGAGCGGATGATTGATGGGAATCCAGAGATAGCCAATGTGCCACTATTTCTACGAGATGTTACAGTGGATTAGCGATTAGCTGACATGCAGCAAAGATTAGATGAGGATATGATGGAGACCAATTCCCTATGAGTAGAGCTCTAGGTGACTCAGGTTGAGAGGGATCAAGTCAAGATTCAACGGTGAGAGACTGAGACCTAGTGCAGTCAGTTTGAATAGTTGTGCACAGGGTCGGTGGTGGATGTGGCCAGGGAGCTTGCCAGGGTTAGTGAGAGCAGAGGACTATACAAGATGCTATATGAGCACACAGTGCTAGCTGATCAGAGGGAACCATGGTTATCTAGGTCTTACAACAAGACAGGGACAGGGTCAGGGAACAATAGATGTAGTCATAGCAACCATAGCCAGAATAGTGTGGGTGGCTTGAATTCCTCAGGGCACACATCAGGTCATGGGTCCCATCACATGCATTCCTCCAGTCATAGGTCAGGGAATTCACATGGGTCATCAGGGTTAAGGCATAGATTAGTGCATAGTTAGCTACCAGTGACAAATCCATCAGCCTCGTAGACACATGCCGATGTATCCTCACAACCACATGTTATTGTAGAGATGATTCCATCAGTGTCAGTTTCATCAGCTTCATAGACACAAGCTACCATTTACTCCTAGGTTATATCAGTGCCCACTATAGGTCATCAGTCACCACGCTCTTCTCCATGAGGGAATGAGGAGAGCATAGTATAGGGGCATTTGACATTGTTCTCTTATTATCATGTTTCAGACATTCATTGTTATGACACTTTATATGTTGACTATCGAGCCTGCGAGCTCTATTTTTGGGATATCTCATGACTCTATCTTGTGACATTATATAATTTTGATATTATATATGTGATGTAGTTTGATGCTACCTAAATGCTTTATGTTATGTGATGATGCATTATGATTTGATGATGTTTTATGATATATGCCTATCTGATGATGGTGATGATGATGCAATCATGATGATCGTATAATTTCTATGTGATGTGATTTATGCATTTATGATTCCTATGATGATGTCTTTTATATGCTATGCCATGTATGCATTTATGATTTCTACTTATGATGAGATGTCATGATGATGTGATGGTTATGTATGCTTATATGTCATACTAATGTTATGTTCTAATAATGATTTTTTGGATGCCTAATGTATGATCAGAATGGATGCCATGTTTATGCTTATGTATGTTGATGCATGACTATATATATGGACAATACAATATTATGATGTGATATATGTCTTTTTATGAGATGGATGATGTATATATTTACATGTAATGTGTAAAAACCTAATGCCATGCCTATATGATCATGTATGAACTTATGTTTTGTATGTCACATGATATCATCATGAGACAGATGAGATGAGACGAGAAGACACAACGATATGAATGTTAGCATGGAGACCAAATCCTTCAACATGTTAAGACTTAACAAATTTTACTCTTAATCATCAGTGGGCGAATTATTGTAATGGTCAACAAATACTATGATATGATATAGATCAAGGTGTACAAGGTCATACCATCACATGGGACAATCAGTCGCAGAAAAGGATGATCATGACTCATACTAAGAGCACAATTGCCCCATTCTTTTTGTCACAACCAACCACAAGCATAAGACAGACAAAGAAAGACCAAGACAAATCATGAAACGTCATTGCTCCTCTAAATCCTATTACCAAGACATCCTTGAGGAACTAGCAACATGACTACCTGAAAAGGACAAGACAAGTCAATCATCATGATACATCACTGCTTCTCTAAATCCTATTGCCAGGACATTGTGGAGAAACTAGTAACATGATAAAAGATATAAAAACAAATGCCAATATAGTGTTTTCCAAGTGTTTGCCAAGTATGTTTGAATGTCAAGTGTTTTAATGTGAAGATGCCAGGTTTGACAGTGTCAAATGCCAAAAGTTGTCAGGTTTGATGATTTCAAGGTGTTGAATGTCATAGTTTTCCAAATTTAGGAAGGACACATCTTGAATAATGTTTATGTCAAGAGAATCGATCCTCAAATGTCAAGAGAATCCCTCAAAATGCTAGATGACAATAAAGATGCCTAGGAAGGACACATCTTAAAGTATAATTAAATAACAAAGGTAATCCTTCATAAGGACATATCTAAAGAAAAACCAAGAATTGACGGTTTGACCAATTTTGACTGAGTGTGACTGAAGTTGACTGAATTTGACTTTTGTTGATAGGATTGACTATTATTGTCGAGATTGACTACATGTCAATATTGACATGCTGATGTGATTGACATGTTAATTAAATAATTTCTAGAGTTTGGTTTAGGAGTTTAGCTATTTTGGAATAACCTGATTGACTTGAAGAATTTTGATGTGTGTGC
The DNA here is from genome assembly GCA_007258455.2 of Sequoia sempervirens. Taxonomy (NCBI): domain Eukaryota; kingdom Viridiplantae; phylum Streptophyta; class Pinopsida; order Cupressales; family Cupressaceae; genus Sequoia; species Sequoia sempervirens. Next base: position 226,281 of record VDFB02224368.1, read on the forward strand.
TAATGCAGTTTCATGAACCCTAATGGATTGACCTAGTGTGGCCTCGAGGGTTCATTGATAGATGGCCTTGTCTACGTCATACACTCAGAGACCTCGTAGTTTGACACGACTAATGACTTTTTCATAATGACAAAAGATTGAGTCATGATTTTATTTTGAAAAACCTAAAAGGACTGACCTAATGTCTCAAGGGCCCAAAAATGAGCCTTTCCTATGTAGCAAATGTGCAGAGAAAATGTTGTTCGACAAATGACAACGACTAATTGACATGACTAACTTGACAAAATATGACTCTGTTTTGTGTTTTTGATATATTTTGATTTTTTTATATTTCAAGACATTTTTCAATTTTTAGGTCTTTTTTAAGGACTTTTTTTTTATTTTTAGGTCTTTTTTCAGGACATTTTTTAATTTTTTAGGTATTTTTTAAGACATTTTTCAATTTTTAGGTATTTTTTCGTGACATTTTTTTATTTTTAGGTCCTTTTTCAAGACATTTTTCAATTTTTAGGACCCATATGCGATACCCACTGCAATCGAATGATAAAGGAATGCCCCTAGTCAAGTCCCAGACTGGACAAGTTTGAAGGATGTGGAAAGGTCATGCTTGGCATGACAGATGGATGGTATTTCTGACTTGATGTCAACCATTGTTAGCCATGAAAGGAATGGTAGGGTCTCGTGATGCAGTGTTAATATGATGTCAGTAGGATGGATATTTATTATGGACTAAGGTTGATAGAATGATAGTAGATGGTAGAGAAAAACTGACTATGCATGGTGCCTATTTGTTAGGTTTTCACCATGGTACCTACCCGAAGTACCTATTTACCAGGTTTTCACTATTGGATGAATTATTTCTCTTTACCTTTTTCTTTTTTTTTAGTGTCACCAAGATGCATGTTTGCCAGGTTTTCATCAGGGTGACAATTTTTTTATATTTTTCAATTCTTTTGTATTTTTATGGTTTTCAGCAGACTTTCTGATGTTATGCATAGAACTTTCAAAGATGTAGATTGTTGATAGGCTCTGTCAATTTTTTGTAGTTTGGAGTAGCTATTTGATATGCTCTAGAACCAAAAGAGGACATGATAATGTAAGGGCCCAGCCAATTTGGTTTGAACTTTCCAGGTTTTTCTCTATTAGATTGATTCTCGAGATTTTGCATGAGGACCAAGTCACCAATATCAAACTTTTTGACCATGACTCTTTTGTTGTAACTGCGACAGAGCCAATTTTGATATGCTTGTAAATGATTCAAGGTGTTATGTCTATGTTCCTCTAGCATTTCAAATTCATATAGTTGTGACTGTCTATACTCCTCATCATAAGTAAGCCCACAGAGTAGGGTTGAGTTGGATGTGCCAGTCACGGCTAGTGTCATTGACTATCTTCTTAAGAATTTTAATGATGGTTTTATTGGACGCCTCAGCGTGACCATTTCCTTGCAAGTAATATAGCATGGAAAAATGATTTTGGATATGGAATCATTCATATAACTCAAGAACATCTTGATTTTTGAAAGGACGTTCGTTGTCTGTGATGATAGACTGGGGTATGCCATATCGGCAGATGATGTAGTTGAGGATGAATTTGGAAATTTTTTTGTTGGTTATGTATAAAAGCAAGATGGCTTCAATCCATTTAGTGAAGTACTCAGTGGTGGTGATAATGAATTTGTGGTTATTGGAAGAGGTAGGATGTATTTTTCCCACTAGGTCGTTGTACGAAGGGCCATGGAGAAGTAATCGGCTGAAGTTCCTGTGCTGGCGCATGAATCAAATCACTATGTATTTGACATTGACGACATGTCTTGAAAAACTCAAGTGCATCTTTTTATATAGTCAGACAGTAATACCCAAGTCTCGTTATCTTCTTGGCTAAAGTAGGACCACTCAAATGAGATCCACATATACCCTCATGTACCTTGTGTAAGGTTTTTTGTGCATCATTAGTTTCAAGACATTGAAGAAGGGTATTGTCAAAGCTATGACAGTATAGGGTGTCTTTGATGATGGTGTATCAGCCAGATTTTTAGATAAAGGACTTTTCTGGTTGTTGGATAGGTTGAGGGGAAGGTTCTAGGACTTGAGATAGTCATAGATGTCTTGATACCATGGAGAATTGGGACCAACAAGCTCACAAACGATCTCTGATTCTAGAATATCATATGCAGGGACCAAAAGTTGTTCTACCAAAAACTCAAATTGAGGGATGTTGCTTGGAATGTCTAGGAGAGAACCGATTGTAGCCATGGCATCTGTTGCCTTATTTTGTGCTCTTGGAACTTGTTCAAAACTCAACATGTGGAAATATGTTTGAAAGTTGTCAACCATTCATTTATAAGGCATTAATTTCTTGTCCTTGGTGTCATAGTCATTGTTGACCTGGTTGATGACCAACTGAGAATCTCCATAAACATGGCGTGTTTTAATTTTCCACTTTATGGCCATTCTAAGTCTCGTAACCAATGCCTCATATTCTACAACATTATTTGTACATGGAAAAGCAATGCAGAACAACTTAGGGATTGATTCTCCTTGTGGTGTGATAAACAATATTCCTGCTTCTGAGCCATGACTAGTATGAGACCCATCAAAGTATAGCTTCCAAGGTGATTTAGGTTCTGTATGGAATATGGACTCATTAGGGAATTTTGCCACCAATGGGTGGTCACTTTGTATAGGTGCATCTTCCAGTTGATCTACTATCACTTGTCCCTTTATAGCTTTTCGTTCCACATATTGAATGTTGTATTCACTCAAAATCATGGCCCATTTTTCCAGATGACCTATCAATGTTGTGTGACTCAAAAGATATTTCAGGGGATCAATCTTTGCTACCAAATGTGTTCTATGATTCAACATGTAGTGCCTTAGCTTCTGGGCAGCAAAGAAAACTGCTAGGCAAGCATGTTCAATGGATGTATAATTTAGCTCATATCTTACCAGTGTCCCACTGATGTAGTATATGGCCTTTTCCTTCTCATCATGGTTGTTTTGTGCCAATAATGCCCCCAGTGCTAAGGTTGTTGTAGAAATGTATAAAATCAAAGGCTTCGCTTCGATTGGTGGCATTAAAATAGGTGATGAAAACAAGTAATCATTTATTAGTTGAAGGCCTCCTAACATTTATCTATCCACACAAAGGGTATGCCCTTGCACAGAAGATACTAAAATGGTTGACACTTGACGGCCAATTGTGCTATGAAGCATCAGATAGATTGTAACCTGCCTTGCAATTCCCTAACCTCACTTATTCCTTTTAGAGGAGGCATGTCTAATATGACGTTTACTTTGGTAGGATCGACCTCAATGCCTCTTCAAGAAATTATGTATCCCAAAATTTTCCCTGATGTCATGCCAAAGACGCATTTCTTGGGATTCAAGTGAACTTTGTATTCTTCTAGTCTCTTGAAAATTTTTTCTAACCATTCAAATGATCTTTTCATGTCAAATATTTAGCCAAAAGGTCATCCACATAATCTTCCATTAGCTTATGCATCATGTCATGGAATATTTTTCTCATGGCTCTTTGATACATGGTGCCTGCATTGTTGAGACCAAAAGGCATGACGTTCCAACAATATGTACTCCAAGGACATGTGAATGAAGTTTTATGTTGATCTTTAGGGGCAATATGAATCTGATTATAACCCAAGAAACTGTCCATGAGGGACAACATCTTGTATCCTTCTGTAAGGTCAACTATAATGTCTACATTTGGCAACGGGAATTCATCCTTTGGGTATGCTTTCTTCAAGTCTCAAAAACCTATGTAGATGCGGATCTGACCATTTGGCTTGGTGACTATTACAAAATTGGATATCCACTCAGCATAGTCTATTGATCGTATGAATCTCACATCCAACAACTTCTTAAGTTCTTCTTTGACTAACAAGGCAATTTGAGGATGCATTTTACAAATCTTTTGTTTTACTGGCTTGGCATCTGGAAGTAATGGAAAATGGTGTAAGACCAATTCTAGATCCAAACTAGGAATGTTGGCATATGACCATGTAAAATTAATCTTATGCTCTAAAAAGAATTTGTGGAATTTAGGTTTCTCTTCTTTTGTCAAGGATGTCACAAAGAGGACGATTTTAGGGTCTTATGTTGTAGATATGTTGACTTCCATGGTATCCTCTATGAGAATTGTTGATTGTTCTTGAGTCACGAGAAGAAAGTCCAGTTCTCCATCTTTGGGTGCCTCAGAGAGGTTTTCACTCACAAATACATCCTTTATTTTTACTTTTTTGTCGTCAAAAGGTGCCTTTCGATTTTCACCTAAAGACATGTCATTTTTTGTTTTTTATTTTTTATTTTGCAACTAGAGGACAGAGCAATCTCCCTGAAGTAAGCTACACAATCTAGGTCAATAGAAAATATAGCCTTGTGATCTCCACTTGGTATGCCCTCTCGTAACCCCATGAATTCTACAATGGCCTCATCATTCTGAAATATGTCCATAACTGGCAAGCCTTGTTGATCCCAATCAATTAGTTGTGGATAGACTAAGAAGATACCATCATCAGTATTGGTGAATGGTGGGGAGGACATGAAAAGCATGCAGACAGATTTGAAGACATTGAAAATGAAGTTCTCATCATCCAATTCCCAATCGCACTGTATCCAATATTCTCCTTCACTTGATTCATACTCATTGTCAAAATAAGGGATAAAAGGACTATCATTAGGGTCGGTAGTGTCATGTGGCAATTCGGATGAATCTAAATGATGGTCATTATTGTCAGATGATTGGATAGATATGTCGGGGTTATGGCCAATAGGACTGGAAGATGATTTAGGTTTGTCATTGTTCCTTGGACAAAAGAGTCTATCCCAATCTTCACATTTCCTTGGGATCTAAGGATTGTCATTATTCTTTGTTGGGTCAATCTTAAACGTTTTCCAAAATCTTTCTTCAGAAGTAAACTCTCTAGGTTCAAGGAACAATTCATCAAGGAAAAAGTCGCTTAGGGATTGTTGGGAGCCAAATTTCCCATTCATGGGAGTCAGTTTTGATAAAGGATTTCTCAATAGTCTCAACACTTTCCAAAGCATTCACGCTCTCACTCAAAAGTACATAGGTATGTCAATCATCATTTTCGAGTAGACCATACCCTAACCCAAGAAGTTTTGGTCTTCAGGGAGGTATTATTGGTTTGTGCCTTCTAGTCTTATTTCTTCCAAGGCCACTAGTTCCATCATATCCTTTTTCCTTCATTATTTCATAGCCTTTCCCATATATCTGAAATAGTAATGGGGATGGATTTTCATGGTCCTCATAAATCCATGTCGATATATCCTCGATGTCTTCTTTGCTCATTTCACCCCATTTTATAAAAATGTGTGTTGGAGGAACTTTGAAAATTTCCTTAGGCTCCATTCTAAAATAGGGTCGACCATAGACCTTAGGAGTCTTGGGCATTTTGGTGATGCAATAGGTCGTACTTAGTTTAATTTCCCCACAGCCTAGGTCCTAGATCTTGACATTGGACTCAACCTTTGGGATGGAAGAGGATGATGGTGTGGAAGAAGACATGGAAGGAGTGGACATGGACGATGAGGTGAGTGTGGATGGGTCAATGAATTTGGAAGAAGATGAAATTGGAGCTTCTCGGTTGATGGGCACTTCATGTTCTGAAATAACCCTTAGATTGGTGCAATACTAAAAGGGATCGAGGTCTCCATATATGGTGATTTTTGTGCCATCAAAGGGAAACTTTAGGCATTGGTTATAGGTGGATGGAACGGCTTTGATGACGTGAATCCAAGGTCTACCGAGCAAGATGTTATAGGGTAATTCAAGATCCAGGACTTGAAAAGTTGTGTCTACAATGACTAGCCCAACTCTAATAGGAAGAGAGATAACACCTCGGGAGGAACATTCTTCATCATCATATGCCTTTATAACTATTCTCTTTGTTGTGTCTACACAAGCATCAGAAAAGAATAGAGCCTTAACCAATTTTAAGGAGTATATGTTCAATCTTGCTCATCCATCTACTAAAACTCATCTAACCTTATGCTTATGAATAAAGACTTCAATGTGTAATGCGTCGTTATGATTGGATTTTGGTGACGAATAATCTTGGTCTGAAAATGTTACATGATGGGGTGTAGTGAGGTATCCCACCATGGCTTCAAACTAGTTGACACCAATGTCTTGAGGGATAGAAGACTCTTGCAAGGTTTTGTCAAGTATAGCTTTATGCACAGGAGAAATGCGTAGCAATTCAAGTATAGAAATCTGAGTAGGTGTCTTGCCTAGTTGATCAATGAGGTTAAACTTCCCCTTAGGTTGTGACTGCTTTCCTGATTGTGATTTCTTATTGGATGGACTAGGTATTGTAATTTTTGGCTGTCGAGGAGGAGGAGGACCTGCTATGGTGATTTTTCAACCACGGGTAGTGACATTGCATTCAGGTGCTCTTTTTACAGTTATGGTATTGACATATTCATCATCAATTCGGACGTGGTTGATAATAGTTAGCATGATTATTATTTGTCTTAGGACCTGGCGTTGAGGGGTTATTTGAACCATGGTCTTGCAGTGGGTTTTTGTGAATAGTATGGCCTGCATTTGATGCAAATTAAGACCCACCCAATTCAATTGTGCTATTTTCAATGAGGTCTTGTACAATATTCCTTAGTTGTCAACAAGAGGAGGTCTTATGCCCTTTAGCCTGGTGGTAATCACAAAAAGCATTTTCATCCCACCATGATGGTTTAGATTGTCCTAGATCATATGGCTTAGGGTCCTCTAATGTATTGAGACCATTTTTAAGGAGCTTCTTAAGTATTTTTTCAATCGGTTCCCACAAGGCAGTGTATGTTCGTCTTTTCAAGAATTGCCTTGGCTGATGGGTTTGTCCTTGATTTTTATTTTTTTGACTATTTTGGTTGTTTGAGTGACATTGGCAAGAGGTGTCAGTGTAGTTGTTGGTTTGTTTTTTGGTTGATCTCCTTTAAGGGTAAGTACAGGACCCATTGTGTTTATTGCCTTGGCATCAACAACGCCATCATTGGTAACATGTTTATTCTTGACCCAATATTTTCTCTTGTCTGTGGGTGGATTTGCATTTGTGTTTCTAGGGCCATATTTTAATTCTCCTTTGGAAATAAGAGCCTTCTCAATTTGGACCCCCTTTCCGACTAAGTCTGTGAAGGTTGTGCAATAGTGAACTTGCAAGCCATATTTCAATGGTCCTAGGAGGGTTTGGAAAAACATGTCAACTTTTTCTTTTTTCAGGTATGTCAATTTGACAACTTGTTAGGCTTCTCCATCTTTGGAAGAATGGGATAAAAATTTCACCAGCGTCTTCTTGTGTAAGTGTGCATAAGCTAGTGGTGGAGGTGTCTGTGTCAATGTTATAGGCATAATTTCACACAAATCTGTCTACAAGTTTGTCCCATGCTTTTGTTCCCTTGAAAGTGGAAAACCATTCAAGTGTGGGTCTTGTAAGACTCTTGGAGAAGATTCTCATCAAGTATGTTCATAGGAAATTTCCATACATTTGGTCATGAATTCTTGAACGTGTTTAATAGGATTTGTCTTTCCCTTATACTTAGTGAAATTTGGTGCTACATACCCTAGAGGTAATGGTGGCATATATAGACCTGTGTCAAAAGGATATGGACATAGGTCATATGACATGTGTGACTTTTTGTTAGACATTTGCATAGTCTCTATGGTTTTTTTGCAAGTTTGCCACTTGAGGTGTCAAAGCATCAATTATAGGATTGTTCATCACATCACACATGGGAGTGATAGGTATTCCATGGGTCCCCATTTGTTGTCAAATGATGTTTTGATTTTGTTGTGGGATGTGTTGTTGTGAGATGTATGATGTGTTTTGATTTAAATTTTGTTGGTATTGCAAGTTTTGGTTAGGAAAATTTTGATGGGTATGGATGTGTGATGCATATGTAGGAATGTGTCCTCCAGCCATTTGAGTTGATATATGTGGGATATGTTGTCTTGAAATATTTTGGTGTCCCAATGAAGTCATATGTTGCGTATTCTGATTGCCTTGTCCAAATTTTTGAAATTTTCCATGAGGAATGTTGGTGTTTTGACCTTGGGAAGTATTTTTGTTAAATTGTGATGTCGTGTGGACATTTGGTTGTGGTCCTCAAATGGAGATACATCATTTACTTCCACCAAAGGGGTTGAATGAAGACCCAATGAAAGGATTTGATGATGATGCCCCCATGGCACTAGATGAAGCTCCAAATAGAGGGTTTGAAGAACTTTCCCCCATTGATGAGGATCCAAAGGCAGCTCCAACTAATTGTGAGGATGTTGTTGACATTGTTGGCATTGATTGTGACATGGCTTGTGACATAGTTGGTGTCCCTCCAACGAATGTTGCATTGATTGAATTGGCATTGTTTTGATTGGTTGTGTCATTAGAAGTGGCATCAATGGTGCTAGTGGCAGTTTGTGAGGTGGAACCAACAAAGGCATTGCTTGCATTGTTTTGAGGTTGACTAGTGTTGAACATGTTGTTTGTATTGTTGTTGTTGGCATTGTGATTAGGTGATGCTAGTCTCAAAGTGTTAATGTCAAAGCCACATGGCAATTTAACCCCTTGGGCCAAGAGCATGGCTATATATCTTTATGGATCATGTAAGACCAAGTCTTCCACAAAGGAGGTTATGTCATGATTTTGTGTTGCAGCTTCTAGGTCTTCCATAAACACATGTCCATGTTCATCTCTATGCATGAATGATTCAAAGGGGTTGTGTGATGAAGATGGAATGTTCATTTCACTAAAAGGATTAATGAAGGAAGTGTCTTGGTTCATTTTTTGGTTCATGTTATTGGAAAAGATGTAAGTGTTTTGTCTTGTCCAAAATTATCCATTCGTCTTCTTTTCCTTTGAAGCCTAGTCTCAACCATATAAGGAATTGCTCAAATTAGGAAGGTGATGAAAATGACAACTAGATGACACTATGTTTTTGGATTTTTGAATAAAGGGTGCAAATGCAAGGGATGACAATGCAAACTATGCTTTTGGGATTTTGATTTTAAGGGATGACAATGCAATATGTTTTTGGGATTTTTGATTATAAGGGATGATAATGCAATATGTTTTTGGTATTTTTGATTATAAGGGATGATAATGCAATATGACAATGTTTCCCAAAGGAAAGGACAAAGGACAATGATGACTCTATTTTTTTTGGATTTTTAAGAATAGGGTATGCAAAAATGAGGACTAAGATGATTTGAATGTTCTAAGGTATGCAAATGCAAAGGTCTAGATGACTTGGGAAGAAGGTTACTCAACCACCCTAAGCTTGATCTATGTCTCAATTTGGGTCATCAAAGGACTTGTTAATATGACTAAAGGACAAAATGACAAAGTGAGGTTTTCTAACTAGTCTCTTGAGTTGAAAAGTCTCACAAAAAGGATAATGACTAAAAGAAATTATGTAGACTAAGTCAAATAACCACCTACTCTTGAAGGAAGTGATTTTGAAAAATATGGTAAGGTTTTCTAAGCCCAAAATCTGCAAATGAAATGAGGACCTAAGGACTATTTTATGACAAAAATGAAGATGATGTTTTCTAAAGGATGCAACTAAAATCTTGCAAAGTTAAACTTATGGGTAAATGTAAGCTAAAAATGTAAATGATAAAGAGTTTGAGCAATTTTCTTTCTAGTTTTTGATAGGGACTACTGGAAAAAGATGTTTTAATGACAAATTGGACAAGTTTGGTCTTGGATTTTAGACTGCAACAATGTTTTAGTTTCTACCAGGAAAATGCGTTGTTTCAGGTTTCGAATGTGTTGTAGTTTGGAAGATGCATTTCAGATTCAACGAATGTGATGTTACAGACAACAAATGTGACTTCGAAAAGTAGTTGCAGCATTTTGTAAAGAGAATGTGATTCAAGATAGGAAAATGCATCGCCAAAAATAGAAAATGCGGCTTATCAAAATGATTGCATCACATAAAATGTCAAATGTGGCACAGGAAGGTGAATGTGTTGCGGCAGATGCATTGCAGCATAATAAGTCAAGTTTGTTTGCAATTTTTGGAAATTTTTTGAAGTTGTCTCAAGTTGAATGTGTGTTTCTAGATTTGTGAAATGGTGTTTGTTTGTTTGAATGTGTCAGAAAACACTTGGAAAACACAATATTTTGTCTTGATCAAGCACAAAGAAGACAAGCACAATCCTAGGTTAGACAAGGACGATATTTGCTAGATTCTACGTGGGTTTCCCCAACCACATTTATTCTTAGTGGATGAATCCAAAAGCTTGGCCACATGGGCTCCCCCTTACAATGCACTAGCAAATAGAAAGGATTTTGGCAACTGCGAGAATGTGGATGCCTTCACAATGACCATTGTTGTGCTAGCAAATAGAAAGGATTTTGGCAACTACACAAAATTTTATAGTCCGGGATCCCCGTTCAAGTGGCCACACATGGGGCAAGATTAGCTTTGATAAGGAGAAACTCCAACCTAAAGAGGTTACACTCAACAAGGATTTGGGAAGTTCACTTGTCCGTGTGACACAACCGCACTCGTAATGCTAAGTTTTCCATTAGGATTCATATTTATATACTAGTCGGGGGTAGCTCGGCCAAAGAGCTCTATTGCCGGTTTGATTCACCTTGGGGTGAGTACTTTTTCTCACCAAGGAAGGCCCAATTCCTACAGTCAATAACCATTTCTCTTGCACCTAGGATCACACAAGTGCACAAGGGGAGATGATACTTTGATTATTAAATCTAGGTGACACATAAAATAGATGGGTCTAGTTTTTTTATCACCTAGTTTACACAAGGTGAGAGCATAATCACCTACCACCTTCAAGCACAATCAAGCAAAGTACTTTAACCCCCTAATTAAGCCTAAGTGAGACAAGCAAATGTTCTTTTTAGAGCACCAATGGAAGTGTTTTCTAATCTAAAAATAAACAAGCACAAGTATTTCAAAATATCATGCTTGGACATTGGAACCTACAAAACCACTTGTCAGTAGTTTCAAAAAGATGTCTTGGACCCACGAAAAAATTTAAAGCCACATGCTGCAACAATCCATTAGTAACCAGAAAGACCTCTAAACTAACAGATTGCAATGAGAAATTAGGAAAATTCTGAAGAAAAAATATTGAATGCAAAAATTTACTAGACAAATGTGTTGTAGTAGAGCAAATGCGTCATTCTGCATAGCAAATGCGGCTCGGGTCTGTATGCTAGTTTGTTAGATGAATGCGTCGATATGCAGAACAAATGCATCGCGGTTTGCAAATGCATCACTTTTGATGTCGATTGTGTTGGATTCTAGATGAATGCATCTCTGCAAATAGCAAATGTGGTTCATGTCTTCAGATGCATTTTTCTGTTTGTCAAATGTGTCGCGACACAGCGATTGCAGTGCTAGAAACTGTAAATGCATCATTTCGTACTTGAACCTGCAAAACACAAAAAAATCCCAACAAAAAAAAGAGCATGCACGATTTTGGCGTCAGGTTCACCAATGTAACTATGGGAAAAAACTAGGTTAGCAAATTAGTAGCTAAATAAATCAAAACCCAAAGTAAATAATGAAGCACAAAGGAGGAAAGCATGAAAACAAAGAGAGATATCACCTTGAGTCTTCAACCTCATGATTGACCTCCATTACACCTTCTCTATTTGTTGCAATATGTAGTTTTCCCTCATATTTTGAGTGAGCAATATGTGACAATGCCATGACCAAAGCAAATGTTGAAGGATTTGAATGATAAAATGCACTATGATGTAAATATGCAACTAGTAAGCCAATCTAAACTATGACTAAAGTATATCAAATGCTAAATGAGAGATGAAGTATGCCTAAGACAAGAGCTAAGATGACAAGATTGCAAGATGATAACAAGATTGCCTAAAACAAGATTGCATGAGATGTAAAGTGCCAAGAGCTAAGATGTCATGAGATGTCAAAATGAGACCAAAATTGTCATTTTATAGAAAATGTAATTTTGAATGGATGGCCAAGATTAAAGGTTGAAAAGTTCCCTAGAATCAATGGAAAAGATTGAATATGACAACCCACAATTAGGGTCAGGGCAACATTAGGTCAAATTTGAAATGAATGAACAAGATTCAATTTGAGAAAATCAAATCAAGGGTTGACAATGCATGTGACAAGGAGATAAGAATGGCACAGAAAAAGAGAGAACTGGAAAATCAAATAATATTAGAAATTACTTGATTTATGGAGGAAAAAGACTATTTTGAATTAAAAATTGATTTAACTCAAAAGATGGGGTCATGTGACAGTAAATAATTAATTTGAATTATTTACTAAAAGAGGGAAAATTAGAAAGTGGGACCATTTTAAATAAATAATTTTATTTAAAAAGGGGAAATGCCAAGGTGGATAATTAAATAAATTAAATAATTTATTTAATTATAAGAAGACTTTTAAGAATTAATGACATATTTAAATAAATAGAATTTATTTATTTAAATAATCTAGAGGAATAAAGATATGAATTAATTAAATAATTATGAATTATTTAATTAATAGTTGAAAGTGGACCGAGGACATAAATATTTCAATTATGTCAAGAAGAAAAATGGTGACAATAGAGCTTGCAGGCCTAGGTCATTTTTATGTGTTTACAGTAGTAACCACCTAGGAGTTGTTTATTTTAGCCTTTATTTATTCCCAGAGACTAAAAGGAGAATAAGGGAATAAAATATTAGATTAATTATTTGTAAAGTTATCTCAAAATTATAATATCATAAGATGAATTTATATTTAATTAATTTAATATTAAAGTGATTGAAAATAAAATAATATCCAAAAGTCACTTAAAGGAATAAAATAATATTTTATTCTAGAAGCTTCTTGGAGACTTGATGATAATTCTTTATAAGGAGCTTTTATCATTGCATTTGGGCATTTGGGGTTGTTGACATCTTTATACTACATTGGTGAGCTTGAATGCTTAGCAATTCTATTGAGGGTTTGAAGACTCTAAGGTGTTGGTTTTGGTTGTGCAATATCAACCCTAGATGGATTGGAGTGAGGGATAATTCAGTCTTTCAGATTGTGCAAATTTTGTGGCCAAGGGACAAATTTGAAGAAGTTTGATTGGAGTATACAAAGGAAGATTATTGTAGAAGAAGTTTGCAGTCAAAGATCCATATATTTTGGTGTAGGAGAAGATGAATTAGCAAAGGAATAGCTAGTGAAATTTTCAATACATTGTTGGTTCAAAATCATGGTCATCTCTCATAGTTGGATGCATTAATGCAAGGTGCAATTTTTTCTTGGAGTGAATGAAAAAATACAAAAAAATATTTCAAGGAGTCATTGGGAATTCTAGAGGACAAGTGCAGCATTTTGGAAGGGAGGTAGGTGGCCTATGTGAAGAATTGAATAAACTTGTGGTTGCTACTACATCATACCATGTTCTACATTTTGCATATGCATTACATTATAAGTCAAATAAGATAGAAGAGATCATTCGTTGTCATAATCAACATATAAGCATTGTAATTTTAACTGAATAAGGTTGCATTATTAGGAGGTTTGATTGTTGTCCCTTATAGCCACTGGATATAATTAATATCAGCTTTTGTAATCAGTTGCAAAGTCTCTTAGGACTAAGTTTTTAAGATATTTCCAACATTGTACTAAGTTTGATATCCAATTGTTTGTGAAAATTTATCATGGCTATAGGTGTGCATTTTGCATAAGTAGATCATCTATATGCATTTGAAAAGAAAAATATATATATGTATTTTTAGTTTCATTACATCGTTACTCATTTTGGAATTCATTTTCAAGCATTCAAACACCTTTGCATCAATCAAAAAATAAAACAAAACAAACTGAAAACACAATCAACATGTTCAAAATTTGCAAGACAATTGTTTGATGAAATGTCCAAGGCTTGAAAAAGTGGGAATAAGGTCAAAAATTGCTAAGGACATTATAGTCATATCAAAGCCATTGCTCCTGCCAGCCTGTAGGGGTTCATGAATGATAAACATACTAGGTATTTGGAAAGAGAAGAGAAGAAGAAGAAAAGTAATCAAAATCATTAGTGGCCTCAACCATATCCAGAGTAGGACACTTTATCAGCTACCATAGTAGCAAGGAAACAACTTATTAAAGAGGATATAACTAGCACAATGGGTGATAGGAGAGGGAGCAACGCTAATTGAGAAGAACCTAGAAGAGAAGAGCTATCAAGTGATGCACTCATGAGAGCACATGTATAATATCAAAGAGAAACAAATCAACACTTAACATATATGATGGATATGTTGATAAGAAATTTGATCAACAATAATAACAATACGAATGGGGGAAACAATAGTCAAGGAGAAAATTTAGTCAATAACAAGACTCATAACCGTAGAACCATACAAATAGGGTTAAGATCTATTATTCCAATCTTTTTGAATAGAGAAGAGCCACAAGTAGATAATGAGCCCTCAATGATCAAGTTGCAGGAGCAGCTTAGACATGAATGGCTTAATGCTAGTCTAGGGTTCCAACATGATACTTCTCGTCATGAGTACATAGACTCAGCATTGAGAAATAGACCTAGCAGAGTTAACCAAAAACATCACAATGAAATTAGGAGGAAGGTAGGAAAACTAAGTTTACCTTATTTGGATGGATCTAGGAAGATGTCAGCACGAGATTGGGTGTAAAAGGTTGATAATTTTTCCAGCTTAACCCTATGCCTGAAGAGGAAGCAATTAAATACACTACCATACATTTGGGTGGAGTGGCACATGACTGGTGGCATCACAAATTATTCATGATGGACCATGATCAAATCACCTCCTATGTTGAATTCACTGAGAGGTTGATTAAGAGATTTGATGTTAAGGATCTCGAACTCCACTTCAAGGAGTTAGCATAGTTAAAACAATGGGGGTCATTAGATACATACATTGTTGATTTTTAGAGGTTGGTTGTTCTAGTGACAGATATTTCAGAGAGAAGGTTGCTAGTCCTATCCATGGATGTTTTAATGGATCCATTGAGAGGTTGGTTAAGGATCTCAACCCCACCTCATTGCAGGAGGGAATCAAGAAAGCTAGAGACATGGAGTCTAGCAATTAGGGGAACAAGTTCTCAAGCAACCAAAAGAACAAATAATCCTCCCACGGTTCATTTTCTTGAAAGGATAAGGGAAAGAAGTTATCCTCTAAGGAAGTAAATAGGAAGGAAAAGTCTATAGAGGATTTCCAAAAGGAGTGTAGGGAGAAAGGAATTTACTGTCATTGCAAGGAAAAATGGGAGCTTGGAAATCATTGCATGGGAAAAGGGAAGGCTCATCTCATTGAGGTAGTGTCGGATAGTAAGAATGAGGAAGAGCATGGACATGATGTCATGGAAAGTAGCAGTTCAGATGAGGAGAAGTCTCAAGAGAATGAGGGAAAGAGTAGCATTGTTACTACCTTATCAGGCACACCGAGGTTCAACTCCTTTAGAATCAGGGGATCTTTACAGGGAAAACACATCGCAGTATTGATTGATAATGGGGCCACCCATAACTTCATTGATGTAGCATTAGTGACAAAAAAAAGTTGTCAACAAAATATTTTGAAGGCTTTAATGTGATGGTGGAAGATGGGTATAATATGACATGTACATGGAGGGTTCAACAATTTCCTATCACATTGGGAAATTATACCATCAATGATGATTTCTATGTGGTGGAATTAGGGGATACCAATTCTATTCTTGGGATTTAGTGGCTACATTCACTTGGGAAGTATTCACAGAACTTCCAGACCATAGATGGTAGGAGAGTGGTACTTAGGGGTATGCCAACTGGAGCACCCAAGATGGTGTCATCCAAATGCATGGAGAGTATTTTTAGGTATGGTGACATAGCATGGGAAGCTGAGTGCTTGATCATAAGTAAGGAGACTCCAGATTTAGGGTAGCCATATTGCATTGATATTCAGGAGTTGTTGGGGAAGCATGACAAGATATTTGGAGAGATTCCTCGAGGGAGACCACCTAACCGTGGGTTTGAGCACACTATTTATTTGGGGGAGGGGGCCAATCCAGTCATCACTACCCCCTATCATCATCCTAAGAAGTTTAAGGATGAGATTGAGAAAGAAATCAAATAATTTCTTCATATGGGACACATCAGACTGAATTCTAGTCCCTTTGCTTCTTCAATGGTACTGGTGAAGAAGAAGGATGGGACAATGTGGATGTGTATTGATTATAGTGCTCTAAAAAATAAAACCATCAAAAATAGATACATGATACCTAGGATTGATGAGCTCTTGGATGAGTTACATGGTGCAGTTTATTTTTCCAAGATAGATCTTCATTCAAGGTACCACCAAATCAGGGTTCGAGAGTAGGACATTCATAAGACCATATTTAGATGTCATTATGGGAATTATGAGTTTTTGGTAATGCCATTTGGATTGACTAACACACCTGCAACATTCCAATCTTGTATGAATCATATCTTTAATAAGCAGTTGTGTAAGTTTCTCCTAGTATTCATTGATGACTTTCTCATTTACAGTAAGACTTGGGAGGACCATTTAAAATAGTTGGATGAGATTTTGACTATTATGGGAGAGTAGTCATTATATGCTAAGGCCTTGAAGTGTGAATTTTTCCTTAGAGATATACTCTACTTGGGGCATAGAGATACTCTACTTGGGGCATGTGATCAGTGCATAGGAGGCCCAGGTCCATCAGGAGAAGACACAAGAAATATTGGATTGGCCACCACCTAGGACACTCGCGGAGTTGTGGGGATTCTTTGGATTATGCAGTTACTACAGGTGGTTTGTGAGGGTATTTTCATAGTTGGGATCACCTTTGACAGATTTGACCAAGAGAGGTGCATTCAGTTGGTTAGAGGTGGCACGGTGAGCTTTTGATAAGCTCAAGGAAGCGATGATTAGTTGTCCATTTTTGGCACTTCCATACTTCACACAACTATTTGTCCTTGAGTGTGATGCCTTGGGTGAGGGTATAGGAGTATTTTTGATGTAGAACCATCACCCCATAGCTTTCAAGAGCCATAATTTGATGGGTCCAGAGAGACTATACTCCATCTACGATAAGGAGATGCTTGCCATTATGCATGCTTTGGCGAAATTTAGACAGTATCTAGTTTGAGGGAAGTTTATGGAGAAGACCAACCACAATAGTCTTGGATACTTCTTAGAGGAGAGGGGTTTGAATGGGAGGCAACATAAGTGGGTTAGAAAGATACAGGAATATGACTTTGATATAGAGTATGTGAAGGGGGAGAACATTGTTGTGGATGCTCTTTTCAGGAGGCCTTTAGCTTGCTCACTTTCTGAGATTTTTGCAAATTGGAAATCCCTCTTATTGGTGGAGTAATCCAAGAATAATTTTTCTTGCGAGGTGATGGATGGGTTGATCTAGGATGATAGGTATCGAGTAGTAGATGATGTGATTTTCTACAAGGACAAGATCTACTTGGTACCCAAATCTAAATTGAAGGAGAGGATATTGTAGGCTTCACATGACACTCCTTTAGTAGGCCATTGGGGCACTTCAAGACATATAGGCAAGTGAGAGAGAGAGGTTCTCATGGAAGGGCCTCAAGGAGGATTTTTTGAGACATGTCAGGGAGTGTGAGACTTGTCAACACAAGTCTAAGTTTTCACAGCCCGTAGGGTTATTGCAGCCTTTTCCCATTCTAGAGGGGAAGTGGGAGAGAATTTCCATGGACTTCATCATAGGTCTACCCAAGGTGCATGGGAGAGATTGTATCTATGTGGTGATGGATCAGTTGATGAAGTATTATCACTTCTTTTCCATACCGACAAAGTATAGGGCTCCACAAGTTATTGAGCTATTCTTTAGAGAGATATTACAGCTACATGGTTTATCGAGGTTCATTGTTAGTGATCGAGATAGCATATTCTTGAGTGCATTTTGGTAGGAGTTATCAATATTTGAAGGTACTAAGCTAACACCTAGCATGAGTTACCATCCATAGATAGATGGCTAGATAGAGATTGTGAATAAGTGGTTGGAGGGTTACTTGTGCAGGTACATTTTAGGGTAGTAGAGAGCATGGGTTAAGTGGTTGCACTTGGGATAATATTGTTATAATACCACTTACCACATGTCTATTGGGATGTCACCTTTTTGAGCTCTATATGGTTATGATGCACCATCATTTATGGATTTGGCTTTTGGAGAGAGTAGAGCTCCTAATGCCAAGGATTGGATACAGGAAAGTCAAGACATCTTGAGAGCACTCAAGGATAACTTATAGACAGCACAAAATTAGTAGAAGACCTATGTGGATAGATAAGGTTGAGTGTAGTTTTTAGGTGGGGGACTTGGTCTACCTTCATTTACAACCCTACAAATAGTCTTTGTTGAAGAAGAGTGGTGCAGAGAAGCTCAAGCCTTGTTTCTATGGGTCATACAAGATTGTCATGCATGTTGGAGAGGTTTCTTATGAGTTGGAGTTGCCTGAGAGTAGCAAGATCCATAATGTGTTTCATGTTTCATGCCTCAAAAAAGGTACTTGGCCATCATGTCACTTCTTCAACAGAGCTTCCACCATTGGATGAGGAGGGAAATTTGGTCCTAATTCTGGAGGAGATCATTGACTCAGGAGAAGAGGTTGAGAAATAGGGTGGTGAAGGAGTTCTTGGTGAGATGGAGAAATTTTACAATAGAAGTTGCCACATGGGAAGATGAACATATTTTGGAGCATCCTAGCTAGCAATTTCTTGAGGGAAAACAATTCCAAGAAGGGAGGATTGTAATGTTCCCTTTCTAGCAGCCACCTAGGAGTTGTTTATTTTAGCCTTTATTTATTCTTGGAGGCTAAAAGGAGAATAAGGGAGTAAAATATTAGATTAATTAAAGTAATCTCAAAATTATATCATAACATGAATTTATATTTAATTAATTTAATATTAAAGTGACTAAAAATAAAATAATATCCAAAAGTCACTTAAAGGAATAAAATAATATTTTATTCTAGAAGCTTCTTGGAGACTTGATGAGAATTCTTTATAAGGATCTTTTGTCATTGCATTTGGGCATCTAGAGTTGTTGACATCTTTATACTACATTGGTGAGCTTGAATGCTTAGCAATTTTCTTAAAGGTTTGAAGACTCTAAGGTGATGGTTTCGGTTGTGCAATATCAACCCTAGCTAGATTGGAGTGAGGGATAATTCAGTCTTTCACATTGTGCAAATTTTGTGGCCAAGGTCCAAATTTGAAGAAGTTTGATTGGAGTCTACAAAGGTATTTTTTTGTAGAAGAAGATTGCAATCAAAGAGCCATTCGATTTTGGTGCAGGAGAGGATGAATTAGCAAGAGAATTGATGGTGTGAATTTCATTTATATTGTTGGTTCAAAATCATGGCCATCTCTCATAGCTAGGTGCACTAATGCAAGGTGTAATTTTGTCTTGGAGTGAATGAAAAAATACAAAAAAATATTTCAAGAAGTTGTTGGGCATTCTAGAGGACAGGCGCAACATTTTGGAAGGGAGGTAGGCGGCTTATGTGAAGAATCAAATAAACTTGTGGTTGCTCCTACATCATACCAGGCTCTACATTTTTCATATTTATTACATTATAAGTCAAATAAGATAGCAAAGATCATTCACTATCATAATCAGCATATAAGTATTGTAATTTTAATTGAATAAGGTTGCATTATTAGGAAATTTAATTGGTGTCCTTGACAGCCACTGGATATAATTAATATCAACTTTTGTAATCATTTACATAGTCTCTTAGGTCTAAGTTTTCAAGATATTTTCAGCATTGTATTAAGTATGATATCATTTGCAAATATCATAATGAAGGAGTGAAGTTTGGAAGCCAACTATTTGTGAAAATGTCTCATGGTTGTAGGTGTGCATTTTGCATAAGTAGATCATCTATATGCATTTGAAAAGAACAAAAATATTTGTATTTGTATTTCATTACATTGTTAATCATTTTGGCATTCATTTTCAAGCATTCAAACACCTTTGCATCAATCAAAAAATAAAACAAAGCAAACTGAAAACACAATTAGCAAGTTCAGACTTTGCGATACAATTGTTTGATGAAATGTCCAAGGCTTGAAAAAGTGGAAATAAGGTCAAAAATTGATAAGGACATTACATTTTTTCACTACAAAAGTGCTCATAATCTGTGACTGAAATTTCAGCATTATGATCACTATCATCTAAGTTGCACCTTACAGTCCTTTTCCCCATTTCCTAAATTCCAAATAAACAATAATGTATAAATCAACAACTTGAATTAGTAAAAAAATATTGAGTTCATAAGTTAATAGCTATTGAATTTCCAATCCGCTGATAACTACAAATGGAAACTTAAAATAGAATTTAGTTTATAGATTAAAAGAATTTACAATCAAAAACCAAGAAGATGGTTACAATTATAGGTATCAAACAAATTATCCTTAGGGATATATTCACAAGAAAAGAACTGATAAAAACATAACACAAGAAGGATGAAGGAAAAACATACTTTAGTAAGGTTATGTCCGATTTGTCTTCAGTTATGCTAGGAGTTGAACCAAGAAAATATATATCTAATACTAACATATATATGATGATATTTTGACACCAATAAATCATTCCTAATTGTAGACCACATATCTCCTTGTTAGTTTGATTTACTTATTCTCCCTAGGTTAATGTGATTTACTTAAAGGAATTCAATCCTTCCTTGAAGGAACCAGTAAATTAACCACATAAAGATAGCAAATGTGTTTTGATAAACTAGATATACCCTTGATCTATTGATTTAAATAACAAGGAAAGATAAAAATGGAGACAACAAGATAGCATTCATTAATTCACTTCAACAAATAATTGAAACTATTGATCTTCAAAAATATTTTACAATACATTTCAAAAAAAATTCCTAACTGACATGTCAAAAAGTGTCTTTTCAACTGCCCACTTTTAACATAAATCAAAAATTCTTAATTATCGTTGTTTACATAGGATTACATAAAAGCAATGAAAGATGAGAAATGGAGAGAAATGATTAGATGTTGAAGTCCAGAGAAGTCGCAAGATACAAAAAAAATTTACTCATCGTAAGGTACTCGTGATCATTTAGATCTGGCAAGGTCCTCTCTCCATGATAGTATCTGTAAGGCCTAGTACTTTACTGTAAGGCCTATTCTTTTGGGGGAGCTAGATAATTCTGCTCCCATTGGTACACTATGTAATCATGAGGCCATTTGTACTCCTATTATTTTTGTGTGTTGTTCAAGTGACTCTTCCACCTTTTGTTTAATAACCCTTTTCCATCCATGATGAATTTTGAGTATCCAACATCCAGTGCAATTATTCCATCCAAGGTTAAATTGAGGCAGTGAAGATTTATCTCACCATCCTTCTATAAATTAGTGAGGCAGTTGGGAATCATTTTTCTAAACTCATCTATCCTATCCTTGGAGCCTTTCAATTGATCATCATCCCTTAGTATCTTAGGCACGAACCACTGCTTTAGTATGTGAAATGAATCCATTCTCGCCTTTATCTTTTGGTATCCTACATATATGTATTGAAATTCATCTATGACCATTCAGACCATTTTCTTAGTAGGCTTTAAATCTATGGAGGCCTCAACACTCCTTTGTAAAATTCTACATAAAGTTATTAAGGTGTGATGTACAGGTTGCCATTTCTTGAATAAGGGGTCCAATATAGGTACATGGGCCTTTATCTGATCAATTATTTGTGACAAGGAGACATAACACTCATACACATTTTCCAAATTTTCCATAATTATTTTAACCCTATCCTCCAAGATCTTTTCCAATACCCTGAGGGTTTTTCCTTTTTCTCCTTCCTTTGTTTCTTCATTAGTCTTTTTTGACTTCTTGATTTCTTGTTTTAGCACATTTACTTTTTCAATAGTGATTGCACCTATATCAGTTTGGATGGCAAGGGCTAGTATACTATTAAATTTTTGCTTTGGGAAGGACTTGCTCCCTTCAACTGCCCTTTCAATTTCACATTTTCTATGAATAACCTATTCACTTCATCACTTAGACCAGTTTGTCCTTTCTCATATTCTACCAATATAAGCTCCATACCTTTAACCGTATCCCTAGTAAAAATTATTGAGTGCATTGTCACAGTAGTTTCCTCTAATGTTGATGTGTCTTGAAGTGTCTTTATTGTGGAAGTCCCTCTCATTTCTTACACAACATCAAGCAATCTTGGTTTTTTTGTTCTTTTTTGCTTTGTCCAAAATGCTAGGGTTTCAATTCTTGGATTGTAACCTGTGCCACTCATTCCCTCATCTGAATTGAATTCAAAAACCAACATGGGATCTTATTGGCATATTACTTGATCCAGTAAGAATATATTTTTTAACTCCATGCCAGGAATAATTAGTATATTGCTTTCTAAGACCAATTTTCTTACTTCTTGGGGGCTAACAATTATTTCATTAATCTTGAGTTCTTAAAAATTTTGGGCAACAATATGGTCATGTTTTGACTCATTAGTGCCCAACATATTAATTTGGAGTATCTCATTAAATTATTTCATTTTCATCTTAATCCAAAACTCCTTAAACTTGGGAGTTTGAATAAAGTCACCATCTTCAATAAATATAAGGGAATCAATCACCCTCCCATCATCATGCACTTCTTGATCATTATTCCCATGTACATCCACTCTTTCTTCTAATTTTTGAGCATCAGTTGCAAGCTTAGGAAATGGCTGATCAACTTCATCATCTTTAAAATTCAAAAGTACATCGGCTACCTCTTCAATATCCCCTACTCCACTTATTTCATATACCACTAAGGGGGCCACTCCATGTGTCTTCTGCCTTTTAGGAATTGGTTGCTTAGGGGATGATTCTAATTGTATTCTAGTAGTGTTTGGTAGGGAATCTATTATTACAATACCACTTGGTTTGATGGGAAGCTTGGAGGGTTTTGAAGATTGGCCCTCAGGTTTCTTTTCTAGTTCATCATATAATCTTTCAAAGTTGTCAATTATTAAGTTCATCTTTTGATAGCATCCCATTCTTCAACATAGAATCCTTGGAATCCAGTGTCCCTTTTATTCTTCTCCTCCTCAAGCCTCTTTATGATTTCCCACTTCCTCTTCCTCTGAAAAACTTCATGAGGTGTTAAGCTTGATTTATTACTACATCTTCTTCATAATCCATTTCATGGGTAATCCCATCTCTAGTGAGAAGTGTATGCTTTATAACATTAATATGCCCTTTAGGATCAAATACCATTTCTCCTCATGAATTCAATGAATACCTCATCTTCAAATTGTTATGTAGCTCTTCAATCGTATTAGACCCTATGGATAGCTCCTCACATTCAATTAGGTCAAGGAGGAATGTCCCCTTTTTTTGTCTTTTCATAACATCCTACTCCATCCATAACATTTTCCACATAAATTATAAAGATTCAATTCAAATAGAAACAAATTTAGGTAAAACATGTGGGGCTTGAGGACACCCATAGACCCTTATTACTATTTGGTTTGCTTAGAAGAACCAATCACCAAAATTGTGAGTGTGTCCCTGCTCTGGCTTCAATGCTAAAGGTCTTAATACTTGCATGATTTTATTAGGAAATCTTGGTGCAATATGACCAAGATTGGCCATGAGATTTATTACGAAATCATCATGAAATATTACATAATCACTATTTTTACATCTACTATCCTAGATGTAACAACAATTTTGTAAAGGAAACCTATTCCCTTCATTATCAATCTTCCCAAACAAATTATTTTAGTCCATATCTTTTTGTTTTGGTGCAATATTAAATGACACAATAGAAAATATTTCCTAAAAGTGATGGGAGCTAAGTTCTCTCTTACTTGAAAAAATCCCTCATGTAGCCCTTTCTCAATTTCAGTAGCAAAATCATACTCAATGTTCACTTTAGGATTTTGTATCTTCATTGCCATCATCATGAGATAGATTGGAATTCTCTCTTCAGTATCTATTACAAGCACTTGGAAAAAAGAAAAATAAGTTCTTTTGAGATATACTTGGAAGTATTCTATGGAAAATGGCTCAATTTGGGAGGGGGTGATAGGTATCCTCCTATTGTTTACACCCCTTTTCATGTGTAAAGGAAGTTCATCACTCTTGTAGGTTTTTTTCAATCTCCTATAATCCTCCTCACTTTTTTCCATGTCGATCTTAGTGAGAGCTTGCTTGTTTAACATAAAACACACTATAATTGCTTCTTTAGTCAGCACCACTAATGTTGAACCATCTGGCATTCTTATAGTCTTGGTAACTAGGTGATAATATCATGCCAATACTTTAATAAAATCAACATCTACAAAGATATTTGGGACTATCAATTTGACCAAATATAAGGTCCAAGGATTCAAAACTGGAATCTTGTCATCCCTTTTTCATAGAAGTAGCAAAATAGATCCCACCCTGAGATAGGGATAATTAGGTCTCTACATCCATGGGATGTATCTTTAAACATCTTTTTGAATCCTTTTTCTATGGAATTAGGTAACACATCTAAAATGGATTGTTATAGGGACCTCTTCTTTGATTTAGAAATTGTAGACTCTTCCTTTTACTCTCAAGTTAACTTCTTTTGGGTGGCATGATGAAGAATTTACTCCTACTTGATTTTTGTAAGTGTCTAATCGTAGGAGAAAATTCAGTTCTTATACACTTGCTACAAAGGGTTTCTGTGAACTTACCCGAAAAAATAATAGTTGTAGATTCTTCCCCCTTGAACTCCCTTGCCTCCTGTACCCTGAGCTATGTGAATAATTGCAAAAAAAAAATTGAGTCCCAACTAATATTTTCTACTAAGCTCGGACACCTGGCTATTAATGTCAATTCATGCAAAATATTTCATATTTCCATATTTTGAGTTTGACTACATGCATTTTATCTTGGGAAATCAAGTGGTTCATGTTTAGAGGTGTAATCATTTCCACTGATAATTTAAATGCTTTGACATCTTGTATCGAAGTATCGCTCTATCATATCAAGACCATTGCGAGGTAGCAGTATGGTAGGATTAGCAGTACCACCACCCCATGCACACCCCTTTGGACTCCTACGACATGGAAAGTTAATTCTAGCATATGAGTGATTGTTTACCACCATACCGCTCTATCATAGTGCTATGGTAGGGTTAGAAATTGTATCTAAAATCACACTTTTCTTTCCTGGTATAATCAATAATAGGATTAAGAAAATGGTTTAGTTGCTAACCATGGAGGAAAGTTATAATTTATTAAAAACACTGGCCAAGTTGACCATTTAGTACTTAGATCTGAGAATGGGTTCACCCCACATAGAAACAAACCCAACCTTATATTACGAGGATCTTGAGTAAAATCAAGCCATATGTTATCAAATTCCATCTACATCTTAGAATCAGCCACATGTCGTTGTTTTCCATCAGTGCTCTTATTTTGGGCATGCCATTTCATAAGTTCAGCAATGTCTCTACACCTATACATTCGAAGTAATTGTGGGATTACTAGAAAGTGGCAAAGAACCTTTCTAGGAACCACAATTTATTTCAACCCTTGTCTATACCTCACTTCATGACATTTCAGACATTCACTCTCACTTGCAAGATTCTTGCGAAATAATACACAACCATTCGCACATGTGTGGACATTTTCATACCCTAAGCCTAGCTTAGTGATTTTCTTTTTATATTGATTTTGTTTTCTTGGCAATATGGAGTCAAGTGGTAACAAAAAACTTAATAATGCCAATAATTGATCTACACTCTCATTTGTCCAACCAAATACCACTTGCAAGTTAAGAATTTGAAGGATTGTTGTCAAACGACTTAACTTTCAATTAGCATACATAGGCTTAAAAGCATCCTCCATCAACTTTTCCCAATCATTTTTTAGACCCTCATTCAACATTCTATCAACTTCAACCCCTTCGTCTAACATTGTTTCCTCTTCATCTATGTTTAGTGACACTTCATCTATTTTTGTTGCTTCTTCATCTCTCACACTCTATAATTCTATCATATCTCCATTATAATTGTAATCACAAGGGCTTATACCACTATGCCCATATCTTATCATATGTTGATAAATCAGATTTATTTTTCCCACCTTTCCACCAAGACGGTCATTACATGGACATGGATATTTTTCCATGTCCCTCTCATCAGCTACTCTCTCATCAAATGCATGGTATTGATTTGTAGTCAACCTTTGACATTGATCCATTTGTAATGTTCTACACATAGCAACAAAAAATTATAGACTAAGAGACAAAAACTATTTTTTTAATTGAAAGGCATTTCCATAGCAATAGAGTTATAAACAACAAATAAAATAGAGAGTTTAACTAATGAATTGTAAAAAATAGATTTTTGTAGTTTATATTCAAATTTTTTATTACATTGCATTGCACATCTTTCAAACTCAAAGCATTTCTTCACATTTCCTAACTAATAACTAGATGTTAATAGATGACAAAATGTAAAAAATTGTAGACTAAGAGACAAAAACTATTTTTTTAATTGAATTAAGGCATTTCCATAGCAATAGAGTTATAAAGTAAATAAAACAGAGATTTTAACTAATGAATTGTAAAAAATAGATTTTTGTAGTTTATATTTAAATTTTTTATTACACTGCATTGTACATCTTTCAAACTCAAAGCATTACTTCACATTGTATAACTAGTAACTAGATGTTGAAAGATGACAAAATGTAAAAAAATGTAGAATAAGAGAAAAAACTATTCTTTTTAATTGAAAGACATTTCCATAGCAATAGAGTTATAGAGATCAAATAAAATAGAGAGTTTAACTAATGAATTTTAAAAAATAGATTTTTGTAGTTTATATTCAAATTGTTGATTACATTGCATTGCACATCTTTCAAACTCAAAGCATTACTTCACATTGCATAACTAATAACTAGATGTTGATAGGTGAAAAAAATTTAATTACAATATAGCTTTTACAATGCCAACCTAAGCAGTTATGCAATTACTTCACATTGCATAACTAATAACTAGGAGAAGCTGCCAATTGCATTTGATTTTCATGGCATTCCATGAGACCACATTTCCTTGAGGCATTTTTCAAACAGTTCACTGCCTTGTCTATGCTACCACATTTTTCATACATGTCTACCAAAGCATTTTATCAAACAGTTCATTGTCTTGTTGCTATGCCTAAAATCCTAAAAAAAGTGCTTTCGAACAAGCTATGGATGCTTGGAAAAAATCTATCAAAGCATAATAGTAAGCAATATAGACAAGGTAGTGAACTAGTTGAAAAAATTCCTCAAAGAAATGTGGTCTCATGGTGATGGAATGTCATGAAAATCCATAACAATTTGCTTGTCATGTCATTTTTCATGGGATTCCATCACCATGAGACCACATTTCTTTGAGACATTTTTTCCAAAGTTCATTTCCTTATCTATGCTACCACATTTTTCATACATGTCTACCAAAAAAAATTATCAAACAGTTCACTGCCTTGCTACTATGGCTAAAAGCCTAAAATAGGTGATTTCAAAAAAGCTATGGATGCTTGGAAAAAATCTATCAAAGCATAATAGTAAGAAACAATATATGATCTCATGGATTTTTTTGGCATGAAAATCAACATGATTTTATTTGCATTTTTTTGCAGGTTTTAAACGAATTTTTTTGGAAATTTTGCTGTTTGAAATGGGGAAAATATATGTGGTTAGTTTTGTACATTTTTTAATTGTAGAATTCTCACACTTAGTGAAAAAGGTAGTGTTCATGAAGGAATGGAAAAGATGTGTAGAGCCTTTGAATTATACCCATACTGTGCAATGGCATTAAATCATTTAGCAAACCATTTTTTCTTCATAGGGTAGCATTTTCTTGTTGAATAGTTGACCGAGACAGATCTTGTTTCAACTTACCACCCTGTCATGAAATATCATTCATATTATAATCTTGCATGATCTTATCATAGTAAAGGTGATTATGAAATCATTGGTCGCTACTACATGGCATCAGTCAAGTAAATCCAAAGGTCACAGGATTTTGTGGACAAGTTCAATTAAAGCTGAGAGATCTTAAGAGTTCTCTCTCAAATTTTGTAAAGGTTTTGGAGGTCCACCTTGAGAACTGTGAGAGCTTAAAAGTTGTAGGCCATATATATGCTCAGCAAGGGCAGGAAGAGAAGGCTTTGGAAATTTTAAGGAAACTTGCATAGATCCATGTGATGCCCATGTATTTATCAAGATGGGTGAGTTATTAGTATCATCAAACCCCAGTGCATCCTTAGATTCTCTTAAGACAACAAAGTCTCTTCTGAAGAAGAGAAGAGAAGAAGTACCCATGATTCAATTGTTAAGCAACATTGGGGTTCTTCATTTTGAGCATGATGAACTAGAGTTGGCTTAACAAACTTTTATGGAGGCATTAGGAAATGGAATTTGGGTTGAATTCATAAATAAAATCCCTAGTGTCAATTCTACAACTTTTCCTGTACTCTGTAAGGATATGGAATTCTTCCATCGACTAGAAGAAGGTGGTGTTTCACTTGAGTTACCATGGTATAAATTCACAACACTATTTAATCTTGCTAGGTTGTTTGAACAACTACATGATAATAAAAAAGAAAAACTTTTATATAGGCTAATATTGTTCAATTTTCTTGATTATGTGGATGCATATCTACGTCTTGTAGTCATGGCTTAGGCTCGGAATTAGATCTAACTAAGCCTAGAATTGATTGGAGATGCACTTAAGGTGGATAAAAACTCATCAAATGCTTTATCTATGCTTGGAAAATGGATCTAAAAACAAATGACTGGCTTAAAGCAAAAGAAACAATTAAAGTTGCACAAAGTGAATCAGATGCAAAGAATTCTTATGTTGACATTTCACTTGGAAATTGGAATTATTTTGCAAATTTTCACAATGAGAGGAGGGATCCAAAGGTGGAGGCACAACATCTTGAGAAGGATAGAGAATTGTATTGTAAAGTGTTGGCACAGAGACCAGGAAATGTTTATGCTATAAATGGGGCAGCCATTGTGCTAGCTAAAAGGGGTCAATTTGATATTGCAAAGGAAATTTTTACACACATACAAGAAGTTGTAGTAGGAAACATCTTTGTTCAGATGCATGATGTGTGGGTAAATCTAGCACATGTTTACTTTGCACAAGGATAGTTTGTGCTTGTAGTGAAAATGTATCAAATTTGTTTGAGGAAATTAATTTTTTGCACTGACACCCAAATTTTATTATATTTAACTTGAACACATTATGAAGTAGAACAATGGAAAGATTGTAAAAGAACATTATTAAGAGAATTAGATTGTAACTATTGTAAGTTTCCAATCAGAAAGCTATAAGTTTTGTGTTTAATGTAATAAGGGTTTTGAATTACCTCTGAATTCACAGTAGAGAGCATCCCCAAATCTGACTTTGTTGTAAGGGGCCTCACCGACTTCAAATTTGTTGCAATAAACTTTGATTCCTTTCCCTTTCCTACCTTTTCAGAAGTCTCCAAGTCCTCTCCAAATAATCTTTATCACCCATGCAATAACTAGGCTAGTGTAGTTGTCAAGTGCCAAGCTAAACAAATAATTAATTAAGCCAAACAATCTTTATCTCTGAATTAGATGAAGTAGTTGCTATAACTCAAAATGCATCGGTGTAGTTGTCAAGTTCTAGGCTAAATGAATAATGAATCGCATGTGCGCAATACACTCCCACCCTATGTTTCTCAAAATATTTTTAAAAAAAATTAGTCATTTTTAGTTGTTGTGACTAAAAGTTTTAGTCACCTAGTCATTTATTTACCAAATTCTACTAGTGACCTATTGTTAATTTGCATACCTGGAACTTGGTTTCTAGAATGTTGGGAAAATGTGTCTCAACCTTGCAATTACATAAGTTATTGTTGTTACATAAGGTATTATTCATACGATGATGACAGGTGGGCATGGGGTCCCCCCCCCCAGCGAGGGGTCTGGGGGGATCATCCCCTTGGCTGGGGGTCCAGGGGTAGCACACCCCAGTGGGGGCTCGAGGGTAGTTCCCTTAAAATCCAAATTTTATGTACACTTTACTATTGTAAATCTGGTCTGTTCATCATTATGTCTCATATCTGATAGCCGATATTTTGTCAAGGCTTGACATTCCCTAGAAGGAAAACCTACTTTATGAGGGCATTGTATTACACCTGTGTATTGTGATGTATTCTGAGAGTCTGGTAGTGGTTGTGTTATTTCCAGATCTCTGGTTGGTGATACTCTTGTGAGAAGCTTGCTTTGCAAGTTGAAACATAAAAAAATTGAATCTATCTAAATGGAGATCACTAATTCTCTATTGTCCATTCAAATATGAGCAATATGGGGTGCATATCTAAATTCTAACCATACATATAATCAAAAACTAGATTTTTGAGAGGTAAGAATGATGTGTACCAGTCATCAAAGCTACTTTGTCAAATTTTTCTCTTCATAAATCTTCAACCTAAAACCTACAAAACACACATCATAGAGAAGAAAATGTTGATTGTTAGGGGATAGGAGTTTTCCTTGGTCAAACCCTGTTTTAGTAATCAAACTTGATAATGAATTGAAACATGTATTTGAAGGAATGACAAGTGAACATAACAATGTCACAACTTACCATACCAAATTGAAACCTTGGAATGAAATCAACATGTAGAAATCTCCATGGATGTGATTCTTGACCATGAACTTGATTTGAGATGATATCTTGAAATCCTTGAAGTAATCTTGAATGCTACATCATGATTTCTCTATCAACATGCATGCCTTCAACATGAGAATGGATCCTTGATTGCTTCAATAAGACTTTGATAATCTTCCCTTGAATACTTTGATAATGCTCTTCAAGATGCTCTCTTGATCTTGAGTGCTTAGTGTGTAAGATCGCCTTCTTGGTGTGTGATCGTCTTCTTGTTGTGTGTTCGTCTTCTTGTTGTGTGCCTTCAAATGAGGATGAAAGGTCTCCTTTTATAGAGGAGAGTTAAGTGAGTGGCTAGAATAAGGACCACGATCAAGGGCCAAGATTAAATTAGAAAATAATTTAATCAAGGGTGGAGGTTAATTGATAGAGGTATTTAATTTTAGTGGCCAACATAGGAGAAATAAATAAAATATTGATTTTATTTATTTAAAAAAAAGGTGAGAACAAATAATTAAAAAATTAAAAAATAATTATTTAATTATAGAGGAAAGGTGGAGTGTTAAACATTAAATAATTAAAAATAATTATTCAGTGGAGAGGCAAAGGTTAATTAAATAAATATAACATGTATTTAATTATAGAGAGAAAAGGCTAATGAATTAAATAATTGAAATAATTATTTAATCATAGAAGAAGAGGGAAAAGCTAACTTTTGAATTAAAATAATATTTAACTCAAAAGTGGGGGAAAAGGACAAAATATTAAATAATTAAAAATAATTATTTAATATTGGAGGGAAAGTGGGAAACAATTAAATAAATAAGATTTATTTAATTATAGAAGAGAAGGGTAATGAATAAGAAGAAAAGGGTAATAAATAATTAAATAATTTAAAATAATTATTTAATTATAGAAGAAGAGGGAAAAGCCAACTTTTGAATTAAAATAATATTTAACTCAAAAGTGGGGGAAAAGGAAAAAATATTAAATAATTTAAAATGATTATTTAATATTAGAGGGAAAGTGGGAAATAATTAAATAAATAAGATTTATTTAATTATAGAAAAAAAGGGTAATGAATAATTAAATAATTTAAATAATTATTTAATTATAGAAGGAAAATAAAATAATTAAATAAGTAAGAATTTATTAATTATAGAGAAAAAGGGTCTTATTTAGTGACGCAATTAAATAAATGAAATTTATTTAATTAATCAAGGGAAGAATAAGGAGAAAAAATGAATTAATGAAATAATTAAAAATTATTTAATTAATAAAGGATTGGGCTTGTGGATGTAAAATAGGACCATTTAAGTCATCACGAAGCATAAATTTAAATAAGGCAAGCCCAAACAAGTGTGAAAATGTAAAGGGATACATTTTTCTACACTACACAAGTATATTGTAATCTTTGTGACTTCTAAATAATATATTGGGTGGCTTTTGGAGTGTGGGGTTTTTCTCCCGAAATGGTTTTCCCCACGTAAATTACTATGTTGTGGTATGCATGATATTTGTGGTTATTTTTGGTAAGTTTCTATAACCGTTAAAGATCTGTAAAAGTTTTGTATTATTCTCCTCTCAAGATTTGTGTAGGAATTTGTTCTGCTACCTTAGCTTATTTACATTGATTTGTGCTTGCATCAAGTCTATTTTTTTCAGTTCTAGTTTGCTTTAACACGCAGAAACCTAGATTTTAAATGAAATTTAATGATTAAACTTGGGGAAAGCATAGTAATCTAATCATGTTAGATCTTTTTCCACAAGCACATTGTATATTTATCAAGCCCTTTAGTTTTGATGACTTTGATATGTTATATGATGCCCTTGGAGACTTCATCTTACCTAGATCATTCACTAAGACTTCTAACATTCCAACAAATGCAATCATTAATACTCATGATAATCATAGTGGCTATTCTCATAGTTTCCCTCCTAATTGTGAGAGTATCATAACACAAGAAAATGAAATCATTGACACATTTCTTAATATCACTTTGCCTAATCTTCATTCACCTCCCAACATCTTCCCTAATTGTGAGAACACTTTGGTGCAAGAGGATGCAAGCATGAATCATCATGAAAATCATAGTTATTCTTCTCCCGATACATTACCCACTTGTGAAGAAGGTACCATTATGTTAGAGGATCCAATTATTTATTGTCATCAAAATCTTCTTTGTTTCTCTCCCTATACTTCTACTTAGAAAGAAATTGTGGCATAGGAGGATACAATCATTGATATATTTTTTTTAGCAAACAGTAAGATGGATGGCATAGATAAAGATGATAAGTTGACATTAGATCCCCCCTCAATAGAAGGTCATCAACAAGTCGATAACTCAATTGAGGTTATGAATGCACAATTGACAATTGTATCTCCTTTAATTAGTGCACTTCCTAAGTCACCTCTCATTATAGTACCTCCTAAACCCCCTAGCCATATCTTGAACTTTGCAAGGAAAATCACTAGTGAGCATGTGTCACAGTAACCAAGTTATCACACAGTTTCTCTCACATATAACATTCCTCAGCATAGTGGTAAAGAGTATGATCTTGTTGATCAACTTCGTCATACTCCATAAAACATATCCCTTTAGGATTTGATTCAAACATCACCTACATACAATAGGATGCTCCAAGAGGTTTTGTAGAAGACTGATGTCCAATCTTCTATTAGGCCAAATGATGTAGCCACCTTATTTGTTTGTATGCAAGTGACAAAGTCAGATATTACATTCCCTCAACATGAATTACCCTCTCTCAAGTTCAAAAATAAACATGAGGCCATAATGATAAAGATTATCATTAATGGAACTAGAGTTAGGCGTACTCTCATTGAAAATGGTGTGGGTATTAACATTTGTAGCATTGACCTCCTAGATAAAATTGGTGTGGAAAATAATCTCATAGAGCCCAATGATGTTAATGTTTGTGTCTTTGACAATGTTATTAAGAAATCATTAGGAATGATCACACTACCCATTGAGGTTGGACCAGTGGTTTTTCCTACCCTTGTCCATATCATGCCAGGACCTCTTTTGTACAGCCTTCTCCTAGGTAGACTATGGATTCATGCCATGAAGGGAGTCTTGTCTACTTTTCACCATGGGATGAAGTATGAATATAATAACAAGATATACATGGTTAAAGAAAATGAACAAAGTTATAATTCACATGTTCAACATGATCATAACACTTCCAACTCTCTTAATACTTTGATTCCAACTTCAAAGGTATAATATATACAAGTTGATGGAAATCCTAATTTTCTTTCACCTACAATAAAACTCTTAGATGATTATTAAGGGCCATTGGATTTTACACCTTGTTTCAAAGGGGAGTCTCAAATCTCACCCTCAAAGTCCAAAGATTCCAATACAAATGATTCATCTTCAAACACATATTTTGGTGTTGATTGGGGTGCATTATATTTTACACCCTCCTTTACGGGAGAGTACAAAATATCACAATCTTGTGTCTCATTTGCTTGAATTGGTTCTAAATCAACAATATCACCCCATGATAGTGATGGGGGCTCTTCAACTCCCATCCCCCATTAGAGGAAGATGTGTAACTTTAAAAAACTTAAAAAGGATGTGTGTGTTGAGGAAGAAGCCAATATTTCTCAAAAGCATGTAGGTAAAATATCTTCTATGATTTAGAAACATGTTATGGCCTTGGATACAAAATTATTTCTCAACGTGGATATAATGAAAACATGGTGAAGGGAAATTGATTAATCCTAGAATGAGCATCTAAGATCAGTAAGTGTCTTCGATAACACTCATTTCTTAAGAGAAACTCAAAAAACATGTACTACTATGCCACAAAACGGAATCAAACATAGTTCATTTCCCACCATTAATCCTTAAAGGAAATTTCATGCAATTTTGGATCATGCAAGATCAACCAGTTTCAACAACATGCATTAAATAGATTCAATAAATGGAATCATTAAACATGTAAGATAGAACATAAGAAATGAACACAAACATTTACATGGGGAAAACACTTTTAGGTAAAAAACTCCACACTCCAAAAGCATAGATCCATTGTATTATTCAGCAAAAAATACATGATTACAATACAATTGTAGGGTATAAGCCTTTCTATGGAGATTTAGATCTTGTTCCATTTGGAGAAAATCCAGCAGTATGACCCCTCTGAATTTAATCTCTCCTCACACTATTCCAATGCACTACAAAACTACATACATGCTTCTCAATCGTTACAAGAAAACCATTGTTCCAACTTCTACAACCACCAAATAGTCATAACCATAATCTCACCAATTCATTATTGAACCATCGCGAGGTTGCACTTAACCTTCACCACACCAACCATTACCGCAATATCGTAAGATACCACTATACCACATGATACTACTCCACCACGGTCCATCCAAATGACCATCACAATGTTGTGGGTTACCGCTATTCTACATCCTCCCTCATCAAACTATTGTGGGGTTGTGAGTTCTATACCACCATACTGCAGACCCCCTCATGGACTATCGTGGGGTTGTGGCTTACCCACTATACCACATCCCCCCTCATCAAACTGTCTATCAGCTATCAACGATCTTGGATCTTGCATACTCCATACTACTTAGAGCTCAAGAAAGTAGACCAACAACCATACCTCTGAACAACGAACAATGAAGTCCTTTCATGGGTCAGGATTAGAGGTTTCTCAATACCCGCTACTGCAGACTTCACAAGTAAAGCATCTGATGGAACTCTGAAGTCCAATTGTCGAATCCCTTTAAATTTTCTAAGTCTTTTTTAACTACATTCAGTAAGCAATAAGTCCAAAGATTGATGTCTGATTACTTGTAAAACTTCTAAGTCTTTTACCATGGAATTTGGTAAGCAATAAGCCCAAAGCTCGAACTCTAAAACCTATAGGTAACAATTAAGTGAACCTTTACCGCCTACCCACCAACTCTAGTTTAGACTTCTGTGGTACTATGGTGTAGAAAACTTTGGCTCGACTAAGTGTTTTTTGATTTCAGAGAGCCCTAACTAGTAAGTTTGAAACACCTTTTTCTCAACATTCTCCCACTTGAAAAAGAACTTACTGGCTCCCAATCAATGCTCAAAGTCACAGTATCACCCTAGACACCTACAACAACATCCAAGATGTTCAGCATCTCAGCTAGTAGTTTCAGCCATCCTCCAAAGGAAAGGAACGAGCCTTGGTGAATATGCACCAGTCTAAAGAACACAAGCATCAAATTCAACTGATAGAAAAGGCTACATAATACTACCACCAATCCACTGTGCTCACAAGCTCTACAAAATCATCAATAACATCAAATTCAAAACCCATAACCCAAACACAATTGTAAAGTCATCCTCTAGAAAACAAGATAGAACATCAGTTAGAACAACAACCAAGAAATTGATTCCTCCCATCCAACTGACCAACCCAAGTGACTAAAAATAGCACACACAACAAGTGCTAATCCATTCAATCACCCATACCTAGAAGGTATCCACATCGAAAATGTCATGCCGCCTGCATATCCAACCCATCAACTACAAATACAAGCTCCATGTGTCAAGCAGTTGAAGAAGACCAAACACATCTAGGAACTCCAATTGCATGGGTATTGTTGAATCTAAAAATATAAAGGCATACCAAGTCTGTTAATCATAACACATAGAAAGTGTAGCCATGTAGTACCAAGTACCAACCACAAAAATCTACAAATCCTACAGCCAACTGTTGCAAGAAACATTTCTCTCTACAATCTTCCACAGCTCTCCCATGTTCTCCATATCCAACAGAAGAAAAAGATACAAGAACCTCCATGTCATCACCCAAATGACAACACATGACCATAAACTAGTGATCATCATAGCTCCACATAGAAATATCACATCTAAATTCATATGAATCCATACATACAGGAAGAAGAACCAAACTAAAGAGAGAAATATGCAAATCATAAACATGTAGTGTGCCCTTCTACATACACATCTAAATTCCAAATATTTTAAGTAATATATCCTTCACAACATCACTATAAAATCCATAACAACATCCAACCCCATTCAACCTCAAGAGATCAAACATAACATATGCATCATGCATCTACATGGATGTAAGCTTCCAAAAGAAGATAAAACTACTCAATTTCCCATATGAGAAAATCAGCCCACTACCATCCCCTATAATCATCATAAATGAAAATGCGAACCCAAGAAGATAACCATGCTATCCATCTCTCACAATGAATCCTCTAGAACCATCTAATAGCAGCTCAAGTTCCATGTCTATTAAAGAAATTAGAAAGCACCTAAGAGAAATAATGGACATTACTTCTCAAGTGATAATTTGTTGAGTAGACCAAGAGTGGGAAATGAGATATCTCTTCCAAGATATTAAAGCCATCATGACTCCTCCAAGAGAAATCTCCTCATAGGTCTCTGTTGACCTCACGTCCAACCAAGGTGTAGGCTTCTTAGACTTTCTGTTGAAATCTCATCAAGAGTAACCATCTCAAAAACACTTCTCTCATCTCAAGAGAAATATAGCCTTGCCTCATTCTCCATGTATCCATGAGCACCTACAAACAATCATCTCATGCTAAACTCCAAATACATCACTGCACTCTCATGAAGTTCTCAAGCACATGACCAATGCACCCAAAACACAAAGAATCACCAAACCACTATCAAAGCTCCAATCATCTGAATCAGGAAATTATCATGAATTCATGATCTAAACATCCCCCTTAGGAGATAACATGATCCAATTGAACACTAAATGGTCTCAAGATCAATGTATCATGTTGAAACTCTAATGTGTAAACAAGATTATACCATGACATAAAACAAACAAACTCTAAACCAACATCACTTGTCAACCACCACCAACACCTCAACCTAAAGACCACAAAATTCATCCATGGCTCTAAGATGCTACACATACTCAAATAGTGTTCACATACAAATGTGAAGAAACCCTTCTAAAGAAATAGGATCTAAGAGTCCCTTTGAAACATCTGCATCACTAAAGAAGATCATTCACCACATAGTGATGAATACATAGTCACTGCTAAAAGTACCACTATACTATGGTGTTGATCTTTCCAGGCACATGAGACACCATATCCCAAATCTAAAAACATTTAGGTCCATACACATACAAGTGTATTGTTGATCACTCCAAATGAAACCAAGAACTCTAAATCAAGGAAATACACCATGCTATAGGACACCAACACTGACTATCCAACTACTTAGATATCATCCATCCTCTCATCTCAAAGCAACCACACCAATGCACAAGTGACCATAGACAAGGCCAGCTAACAATTTTGTATCAATATAGAATCATAACCTCGTGGATATAAAAATCCCACTTCCGAGTCATCTATGCAATTGTGCAGGTAAATACAACCTACGACATTGCACAACCTGTAGATCCAATCAATGTAACAAGAAAACCCAATGTCACACTAGAAACAACAAATCTGAGATTTGAAAAATAATAACCATGTAGAAAACATGACTCAAGCACCATATCAAGC
The DNA here is from genome assembly GCA_007258455.2 of Sequoia sempervirens. Classification (NCBI taxonomy): domain Eukaryota; kingdom Viridiplantae; phylum Streptophyta; class Pinopsida; order Cupressales; family Cupressaceae; genus Sequoia; species Sequoia sempervirens. The sequence continues at coordinate 264,484 of VDFB02224368.1, forward strand.
TCAGATCCAATTTACCAATCAAGTCCACAACGAGAACCATAGTCAAGGAATCCACCAAGCATCACCATAAGAATGTTGAGTGACTAATCACATCCCAAAAATCTCATATAGAGAAAGTATCTCACCTCCTCACACCATGCACAAAGCATGCATGCAAAACTACTACTATCTCATCTAGTAACACCCCAAAAGTTAGGATCTAGAAAGTAGCTTAACTGTAGCTCCACAAAACCTCAAGTTTTTCTTAACCTTGTAAAACCTACAAAACCACTGTGTTTGAAAAACATCCATGTGCATCCACATCCACTTCACATCTGGAAGACTCAAAAGTCTAAAAAAGCACCATAATAGTTAAACCAAAATAATAGATTATCATAGATGAGCATAACCATAGATTTTCTACAAAAAAACTATAAAACCCTCATATCCAAGGAACATGAATTCGAGCCATCCAAGTACAAAGAATCCCTAAAAAGAAAAGTAGTTCAAAAACTCCAGGCCCATTTCAAGCCAACTCCACAACCACCAACATGCGCATGCATCTGAGGGAGACAAGCTATTGCAGAAGCTTCTAGATCATCTAATGATCAACTTCATAGCCCACATACACTCAAGGTAACAAAAAAAATTCCTTCCAATACTAGGAAAAATCACCCAACATAAGCACATTACTCCATAGCTGAAAAAAAACCCAAGCTTCTCCATATCATTAGGGAACCTCTCACATAGACACCCAATATGAAAGCTTTGTTGCAACATAACCATGAAGCAAAAAATCCCACCCCATTCATCAAGATTATTTTGCTAACAACTGCAAGCTTCAAATCACATCATTTTAATATGACAAACTCCATTTTCTCTGTCTTCACCATCCTTCAAGTTGTGTGTTATCTCCTAAAACTAAAAAAAAAGAAAAAAACTTCCACTCACCAAAGGATCAATCTTTAGCCGACTCCTTCAGATTTCCTCAAGCTTTCTAGACTAATAAATCTTCACAGAAGGAATAACCAGAACTAGAAACACCAAGAATAAGAAAATACCAAAAGAAAGCTTTGATACCAATTGAAGGGAAATTGATTCATCCTAGAATGAGCATCTAAGATCAGTAAGTGTCTTCGATAACACTCATTTATTTAGAGAACCTCAAAAAACATGTACTACTTTTCCACAAAGTGGAATCAAACAGTTTATTTCCCACCATTAATCCTTAGAGGAAATTTCATGCAATTTTAGATCATGCAAGATCAACCAGTTTCAACAACATGCATGAAACAAATTCAATAAATGGAATCATTAAACATGTAAGATAGAATAGAAGACATGAACACAAATATTTACATGGGGAAAAACATTTCAGATAAAAAACCCCACACTCCAAAAGCATAGATCCATTGTATTATTCAAGAACAAAATACATGGTTACAATATAATTGCAGGGTCTAAGCCTTTACATGGAGAGTTATATCCTATTCCATCTGGAGAAAATTCAGCAGCATAACCCCTCTAAATTTAATCTCTCCTCACATTGTTCCAATGCACTACAACATTACATACATACTTCTCAATCATTACAAGAAAACCATCATTCCAACTTCTACAACCACCGAACAGTCATAACCACAATCTTGCCAAGTCATTCTTGAACCTTCATGAGGTTGCACTTAACCTTCACCACATTGATCTTTATCGTAATACCACAAGATACTGCTATACCACATGATACCACTCCACCACAGTCCATCCAAATGACCATTGTGGTGTCATGGGTTACCAATTTGCCATAGCCCCCCTCATCAAACTATCATGAGGTTGCGAGTTATCCACTATACTGCACCCCCCTCGTCGAACTATCTACCGACTATTAGTGATCTTGGATCCTACATACTCCATACTATTTAGAGCTCAAACAAGTAGACCAACAACCATACCTCCAAATAGCAAAGAACGAAGTCCTTTCACTGGTCAGGATTTGGGGTTTCTCAATACCTGATACTACAAACTTCACAAGTAAAGCATATAATGGAACTCCAAAGTTTGATTTCCGAAACCCTTCAAATTTTCTAAGTATTTTTCAACTACATTTAGTAAGTGATAAGCCCAAAGACTGATGCTTGATTACCTTCAAAAATTCTAATTCTTTTACCATGGCATTTGGTAAGCGATAAGCCTAAAGCTCGAACTCCAAAACCTGCAAGTAACAATTAGGTGAACCTTTACCGCCAACCCACCAACTCTAGTTTAGACTTCCGTAGTACTGTGGTGTAGAAGGCTTTGACTCAGCTAAGTGTTTTCCTGATTTCAGAGAGCCTTAACCAATAAGTTTGAGACGCCTTTTTCTCAACACATGGAACAAAATGATACCTAAATCATGTGAATTATATACTATACTTTTCCAAGCATGGGATAGGTTTATAACCTTCATCTCCATCTTCATATAATTCTTTATCATCTAGTGCATGTATGAAATGTCCCCTTCTATTGATCAAGAGAATATCTTATTGAGGCTTCTCAAAGCCTTCCTGATTACTCTTCCTCCAAGAATGTGAAAGAAATTCTACAATAAAATCTCATTTTGTGCATATCATCAAGTAAATGGGTCATTCTACCAATGAATTTCAGGCCTTGAGTAATAAAATAAAACTTAAGGATTGTGGTGCTCTTCCATGGGTCCATGCACCTAATTTCTCTAATTAATAATGATCTTCATCCTATTGTGTTTCCCATCACTATGTGGAATTTGTAGATTCATGTATTTTACTCATTTTCATTCATGGTGGTACAAAATTAGGTGCAACCATATTTTTCATGATAGCAACATGATAGTCCTTGGTTTGGTTGTCTTTGTCTCCATGCTTGGGGGAAAGGATGACTAGTTTTGGGGAGGTTTGCATTCCTTTTAAGGATCCCCTCTTCCCCTCTTTCTCCTTAAAATACCAACATAGCTAGTATGTTGAAATTTTAAGGGGGGAATATATTACCCCTATCCATTTTATTTTTTGATATTTGACCCATCGACATAACCCCTTTTGCAATGGTGTTTTTTGTAATGCCCCTTGAGGTGTGGTTATCAGTTCATCCCCTAAGATGTTAAAATTTATACACCCACTAATATTATTTTTGGTTCACCCCTCAAGACATTAAACTTTATGCACCCCCTATGGTGAGTTTTGTTCATTCCCCCAAGATGTTAAACTTTGTGCACCCCCTAAGGTGATTTTTTGCAAGACAGTTCATGGATTCAGTATAATGGAGCTTGTTGGGTCATGAACTTGAGCACCCCTTGTTAACCTAGCACCTAGCATAACACAACTTGCTTGCCAATTGATCCATGTGTTCATAAGTGATTTTACATCCTTGTGAGAGCATCATTATGTTAGACAACAAATCTGATGGATGACGTTTGGTATTTGAGACAATTTATGATAGAGGTCAATTTTCCTTACCAGCTCAAATCCTTTTAGTACTAAACTTGTTTTTTGTTGTGTATTTTTTTAGTGTCTTCATCATGTTTACATTGCATCTATTTTTTTTTTTGTCATCATCTTTATGTGCCATCATGTCATGTGTTTTCATCATGCATGCTTCATGTTTTCTGACATGTGTGTTTGTGTATGTTGTCTTGCTGCATATCATACATGTGTGTGTTCCTTTGTGCTCATGTTGATTTTCCATGGGATCTTGGATCTTTGGGGATTGCACACTCCCCCTAGATCCTTATTCATCCTATCTCTTCAATATTTAGATAATTGGACCCCTCTTGACATATTTTTCTACTGTAACTGAGGATTTCTTTCTAAAGTCTAGATTAGATCAATCAAATCAATATAAAAGACAAAAACCCAAAGACCTATCGAGTACAAAGAATTTAAACAATAAATAGTTATACATGTAAATCGAGTTCTCCATGATTACCTCCATAGTACCTTCTCACTTGCTGGATGATGTTTGCCCTCAGATCGAGTGTGTGAGCAATCTTGACTATGCCATTGTCCTAAACAAGCTTTGAAGGATTTGAATCTTAAATTCCTATGCCTATGACAAATGATAAATGATAAATGACTATGAATAATAAATGACTATAATGCCTATAATAACGAAGTGGTCTCGAAATTATGAACAAAATTGTCTTTTATAGAAAACACAATTTTGAAAGGACAGACGAGATCGACTCCTAATAGAAACCTAAAATTAGAGGACAAGATTCAATCTGATAATCCCTAATCAAGGTTAGGGTAAAATCCTTAGACGAGTGGTCAAGATGTTATTTGAGAAAATAAAATCAGCGGTGGAGAATAAATGAGATAAATTAATTTGAAAATAAAGATTTTTGAAAATCAAGAATATAAAGACTGTCTTATTTGTGAGATTCGAAAAATCAAGAAAATAAGAGTTGGACTGAAGATTAGATTTGGAAAATCAAGAATATGCCTGATTACTTGATTTTTGGAAGATTAGTTACTATTTTGAATTAAATTAATTCAAAATAATGATTTTGTGAGACAATAAATAATCTTTTTCAGATTATTTACCAAAATGGACTGACAGTTAAGATTGTGATGACATTTTAAATAATTTCATTTATTTAAAATGAGAGGAATATTAATTTAGCAAATAAGATTAATTAATTAAATAAATTAATCAATTCATTTAATTATGACAATTAGTGACATATTAAATAAATAAATAAAACTTATTTATTTAATAATCAGGAAGAAATATATGACAAAGGGTAATTAAATAAATTAAGAAATTTATTTAATTAAGGGAAGACTTAGACAATTAATGACGTATTTAATAAATAAATAAAATTTATTTATTTAATAATCATGAAGAATACAAGGACATGAATTAATTAAATAATTATGAATTATTTAATTAATAGTCTAATGTGGACCAAGGACATAATCAAATGTATTAATTATGCTAGGATGAAAGTGGTAAAAATGAAGCTTGCAAGCCTAGGTCATTTTTAGGTGTCTACATTTTGCCCCTCTTTGTCATAATGTCACGTGTCGCATTGTGACAAAGAAAATAAGCCAAAAAAATGCCCCAGTACAAAATAAGATGAGGAAGAATGACGAGGAGGGTTACGGTATGCCCCCTCGAAAGGACAGACAGGTTCCAAGAACACGGGTGTGCTCTCAAAATGGATGAGAAGACTAGAATATGAAGAGACAAAGAAATGTTAGTGCAAAAGATATGGATGATGATATGGATGCAATTCCTATATGAGATGAGCGAGAGAATATGGCAAGACAAAAGGAGATGCATGTTAGTTCCTAGACCAAATCCTTCAAAGCCTGACCATAAGACTTTAATATTTATTGCTCTTAATCATCATTGGGCGGTAAAAATGACACAAATGGACAAAAAACACCATGATATGATATAGACCAAGGTGTGCAAGGTCATCCACTTGAAAAATAGACAGTCACAGACAAGGAATGTCCTAACTCATACTAACGGCGAAAGTTGCCCCAGTCTTTTTGTCAAGACAATCCACAGACAGTGGTCAAAGAAAATAAAATAGGCCAGGATACGTCATTGCACCTCTAAATCCTTTATGGGACATCCTCGAGGTAGCTAGTAACATGACCAAAAAGACAAGACAGTAAAAATATAAGACAAAATAGCCAAGATAGTCAAAAGATAAGACAAGAGAGACCAGAAAAATTAACAGCCATTTAATTTTGTTTCCCAATGTTTGTTTGCCAAAGATTGATTTCTTGTCAGTTTGACAGTTTTGACAGTTTAAGAGTTTTGCTAATTTGATGGTGTTGACAGTTTGACGGGGCCTATTGTCAGGAAGGACACATCCTAAAAAGGCAAAGGACATTTTGACGAGGTCTAACTCCAAGAAGGAAACTTCTTGAAGAGGACCAAAGAGTGACGAGATTGACATTGTTTTGACTAATATGTTTTGGCAAGTTAATTGATGTTGATTGTATGATTGATTGGACTGTGCTGTCTGATTTTGACCAATTTTGACGTTGGCATTTCAAATGACTGTCTTTTGTCTAAGTTTGACTACATCTGACTTATTTGACCGATGTGATGATTGTGACAAATTCCATGATTTTCTTTGGACGGACCTAAAAGGATTGACCTAATGTCTCGGGGACTCATCGACTGATGGCCTTGCCTACGTAGCAAATGTGCAAAGACAACGTAGTTCGACAATGACATGAACTGGCTGACATGACTGATTTTGACTCCATTTTTAGGATTTTGACATTGATTTGGATGTTTTTGTGTTTTTTTTTTAGGACGTTTTATGATTTTTAGGTCTTTCTTTAAGACATTTTATGATGTTTTTGGTCTTTCTTCAAGACATTTTATGATGTTTTTGTCTTTTTTTAGGACATTTTATGATGTTTTTGTCTTTTTTCAGGACATTTTATGATGTTTTTGGTCTTTTTGAATGATTTAAGAGGATTATGACAAATGCATATGACTGATGCCTACACATGATAATCCAAGGACAAACATGATTATGCCCCTAGTCAAGCTGAATACCAATTGACAGGTGATGACAACGTTGTTTGACGTGGGAAGGACGCATCCCGAAACAACGTGAGGATGATGATGATAATGTGATGAAAGTATGGAGGTCTACAGCCGAGCCAGGAACGCAGTAAAATAAAATTTTGGATAATGTGCTTGTATGGATTAGACTCATTGCATTTGGAATGAATTGGTTAGGGCTAGATGGGATGATTATCCTTAGACCGTTTGACAAGGGAAAGCCAAGATAGGTGACAAGCGTGAAAGGATAGGGGGTGGCCTTGGTAAAGAATGGGAGACATGAGACTAAGGGAATTGTCATATGATTTTCAAGGACTATATCACATAAGGACAATAAGACTATGACAGTCAATGACATGATGTTTTGTGTATGACCGAAGGATAGACATGTCAAGATTTTTTCCAAAGCATGATTTATGTGTGCCAGTTTTATGTCAAGACCAAGATAGGTGGGAATGATATGGATTAAATGGTCAGATGCCAATGCCAAAAGGAAGGTCTAGGAGATGAGACGACTTGCCCCCAAGTATAAAAGTCCACATAGATGATTTATTTTACACATGACGCCTGTTTTCCAAGTTTTCATCATAGAACTTATCCAAGGCGCCTGTTTGCCAGGTTTTCACCATTGGATGAAATTTTTCTCTTTACTATTTTCTATTTTCTTGACTTTTTTATTTTTTTGATGTCACCAAGACGCCTGTTTGCCAAGTTTTCATCAGGGTGACAATTTTTTGATTTTTGATTTTTTTTTTTGTATTTCTGATTTTGTGGATAGCCTGGATGCTTTAGATAACCACTGACTATTCTAAATCCACTAATGGTGTCGATGTAGAGACTGGTGCCATGATATGCCAATAATGACCTTGCTGAAGGACTTGTCTTGTCAGGATCATAACACTTTCATACAACTAATCGATGTCATTGTGATCATTTCTGATACTAGAGTTGGCCTTATCAGAATACACACATCGCGATAGAGTTCCATGAGAGTCCTTGCGGTAAAGAGTTGCTACCAAGATGTGATAGATTTGTGATGTGGGATTTTTGGATTTTAGACGAGATGAAGGATTATAACGAATGATGGTAGATGTGGAAAGATTGTTTGGACATTTGGATGAATGACTTTTTATTTTCCAAACTTGGGATGGTGGATGACGGATTTTGGAGGGATGGTGTTTGGAACCAACACTTTGATATGCCTTAATTGATGACCATTTTGAAGGAGGTGGACATGTGTTGTATGTGGGAGTCCTCTTGTCTTGTGGCTCCACATTGTGATTGACTTTTGTATTTGACTTGGTGTCTTTGTTTGATCCATCTTTCTTTGGGATCCATTTTAATTTCATTTGTCCACTTGTCCTTTTGTTTGATTCAATAGCCTTTGACATTTTATTTTGATCTTTTGACTTGTAAGACTTTTGTTTTTTTTGGTCCTAAAGGAGAGGTTGATTCATGATAGAATGACGGTTTATGGTGTGGGTGGACAGGGTGTTGGCAACAATCTTATGACAAGGATTTCTCATGGATTCCATTTTGATGTTTGTATCTGACAAGGTTGCCCTCAGTATCGAGGAGGTACCACTGACATCATTTGATTTGCTATCTGAGGAATAACCAAGACCTTGATGTCTATAATTTTCTTGAAGTTGTATTGGTTCTAGAATGCCTTGCTCGTGACTTGAAAAGGATTAATGACCAAAGGACTAGGATAGGACGTGGGAACTTCGACTGGAATAGTATATGAAGGACTAGGATAGGACATGGGGACTTGGACTAGACTAGCATGTGAGGGACAAGGATAGGACATGGAGTCTTGGATTGGATATGTCATGGAGTCTTGGACTGGACTAATTATTGAAGGACAAGGATATGACATGGAGACTTCGACTGGATTGGTGTAAGGTTGATTAAAATAGGACATGGAGACTTGGACCAGATTGGTATGGTATGATGTGAGGACTTGACCTGAGTTGGTAGATGGTTGATAAGGGATGGAGACTTGGACAGGATTAATAGGTGAAGGACTAGCATATGATGTGGAGACATGGAATGGATTAGCGAACAATTGACTTCCCTTGTCAAGGTTAGGATAAGGCTGATTAATGGATGTTTGTTGTGGACTAATGTCATGGATGGTATTAAGTGATTATTGATGGTGAGGGTAGACAGATGGAGGTGGCAAAGTATTTATGTCAAAGCCTCATGGTAACTTAGCCCCTTGGTCCAAAAGCATGGCTAGATACCTTTGGGGGTCACGTAAGATTGATTTTTCTACAAAGGAGACTATATTAGGATTTTGCGCTGCAGCTTCTAAGTCTTTGACATATACTCGTCCATTCTGGTCTCTTTTTATGAATGGCTCAAAAATGTTTTGTGATGAAGATGGCATGTTCATGGAAGATTGCATGTTCATGTTGTGAAATGGGTCAAAAAAGGTCCAATGTTTGACTTGGTTGTTTCTAGATGTTTAACTGTTGTTTGATTTGTTTCAGTATCCAAAAAACACTTGCAAGCACGATATTTTGACTGTAAGCAAGTGCACATGAGACAAGTACAATCCTAAAAAGTTCAATAGGCCAAGGGTTTGTATACTTGATATAGCCCACCGATATACCCTGGATTGGTGATAAACACCTTTCCTTCTCGAGAGCGGATAGCTTAAAATTTTGGTGGCATTGGCTCCCCTCCATGGCTCATTAACGTCATTCGAGCACACCAAATTCAAATTCTTGGGTAGTGACTTCCCAAGAACTGCTATCTCTACTCAAGGGGATTACTAGTGAGTGTCTTCGGGCATGATACTGTACCCTGCACTATACCAAGCAACGGCCAAAGAACGGTTGGACACTAAAACAAGGGGTATTTAATTCAGGCATTCCATTCATGGGGCATGATCCATGCGGCGAGATTCCCCTTTCAGATCCATCTCATTGGAACCACACTCGTGATTCTTGGGCTTTTCCCAAGAACCCACTTTTATATACCGGCTGGAAGTCCCTCGGTGTCAGGGTGCTACCGGTCTGAGTCGTCCTGGGGTGAGTATTTTTTTCCACCAGAACAGGCCCAAGTTCTAGAGTCAGTAATTGTTTCTCTTACACCTAGGATCGCACGAATGCGCAAGAGGAGAGGATACTCCGATATACCAAATCGTGAGGGTAATAAAAAAAGAAGAATGGGTCTAGTTTTCTGATCACCGAGTTTTCACAAGGTGAGAGCATACTCGCCTACCATTTTGCAAACACAGTCATGCAAAGAAGACATTGTTCTTTTTAATTGCACTAAAAGTAAGTGTGTACTAATCTAAAAAAAAAATAAGCACAATGTTTTAGTGTTTATTCTTTGACATTTGAACCTGCAAGACCACAAGTTAGAATTTTTAGTGTTTTTTTCAACCCACGAAAAGTAACCGCCAACAAGCTACAAATCCGGATTAGTAACCAAAAAATAAAAATAAAAAAATAAAATTTAATGATAGCAGCAAATTAAAACAGCGATAACTTTCTCAAAACTTAATGAAATTTTAAAGCATAGATATCTATAGAAAACTAAGATATAGACCTTTAAAACCCAGAAAACATTTTACAAAATCCTGCAAAACAAAAGTGTTATAAACAAAAGAAGACTCGGGTTTTAACAGTTAAAACTTAAAAAACCACGATCACTAAAATAGCCATAACTTTCTCAAATTTTAACAAGAAGGTGACGTTCTGGAAAGCTGAGATAGAGATCTACAAAATCCAGAATTTTTTTTAAAATATTTTATTCGCCCATTTTTTTGTGCTTAGAAGAAGGTGATGGGATTTTGTATGACTTTTTGGCTGTAACCTGCAAAACAGTGAAAACAAAAAAGAAAAACACACAAATATTTCTATAGAATGTTGGGTTCACCAATGTAACTAAGGATTTCTTTCTAAAGTTTAGATTAGATCAATCAAATCAATATAAAAGACAAAAACCCAAAGACCTATCGAGTACAAAAGAATTTAAACAATAAACAGTTATATCTATAAATCAAGTTCTCCATGATTACCTCCATAGTACCTTCTCGCTTGCTGGATGATGCTTGCCCTCCAATCGAGTGTGTGAGTAATCTTGACTATGCCATTGTCCTAAATGAGCTTTGAAGGATTTGAATCTTAAATTCCTATGCCTATGACAAATGATAAATGATAAATGACTATAATGCCTATAATAACGAAGTGGTCTCGAAATTATGAACAAAATTGTCTTTTATAGAAAACACAATTTTGAAAGGACGGACGAGATCGACTCCTAACAAAAACCTAAAATCAGAGGACGAGATTCAATCTGATAATCGCTAATTAGGGTTAGGGTAAAATCCTTAAACGAGTGGTCAAGATGTTATTTGAGAAAATCAAATCGGCGGTGGAGAATAAATGAGATAAATTAATTAGAAAATAAAGATTTTTGAAAATCTAGAAGATAAAGACTGTCTGATTTGTGAGATTCGAAAAATCAAGAAAATAAGAGTTGGACTGAAGATCAGATTTGAAAAATCAAGAATCTACCCAATTACTTGATTTTTGGAAGATTAGTTACTATTTTGAATTAAATTAATTCAAAATAATGATTTTGTGAGACAATAAATAATCTTTTTCAGATTATTTACCAAAATGGACTGACAGTTAAGATTGTGATAACATTTTAAATAATTTCATTTATTTAAAATGAGAGGAATATTAATTTTGACAATTAAATAATTAAAGATAATTATTTAATTTAGCAAATAAGATTAATTAATTAAATAAATTAATCAATTCATTTAATTATGACAATTAGTGACATATTAAATAAATAAATAAAACTTATTTATTTAATAATCAGGAAGAAATATATGACAAAGGGTAATTAAATAAATTAAGAAATTTATTTAATTAAGGGAAGACTTAGACAATTAATGACGTATTTAATAAATAAATAAAATTTATTTATTTAATAATTATGAAGAATACAAGGACATGAATTAATTAAATAATTATGAATTATTTAATTAATAGTCGAATGTGGACCAAGGACATAATCAAATGTATTAATTATGCTAGGACGAAAGTGGTAAAAATAAAGCTTGCAGGCCTAGGTCATTTTTAGGTGTCTACATCTACTTTAGTGTGAGTCTGAGAATAAGTTCATAATCTCACTAAAGTGGGGGCTAAATGTAAGCATCATAAATTGCCACCCTTAAAAATTTCACTATTTTTTGTCCCCCTTAAATTATTGGACCTAATTAAGCTCCTAATTTCTTAAATTATGCATTTTGAGGACCATTTTCTGTTTTTCAACAAATTGCAAGCATTGAATAAATGTATCGATTTAATATTTTACCCCTAAAATCTCATGTCCTGCAAAATAGGGCTAGGACCCATTCCCCATAGGGCGTATGGGTTGAATGGGTCCTCTTATTGTGTTAGGACCCAATTTTTAATGTTGATGTCAGAATTTTAACATTTGAAACCCAACTTGCAAAGGTCGATTATCGAGATCTAATTTTTAATAAATTGAATAAGTGCCTATAAATGCCTAGTCTTTTCACCATTTGAAACTAGAAGAAGAATTTATGAGAAAGAATTATTGTCAAGAGAAATTCAAGAGAAACATTTTAGAGCATTATTGCAGCAATTCAAGATCCAAGCATCGTGTCAAAGTGTATGTGATTTCATGTTGTCATATTATCATTATTTTGTGAAGGCTAACCCCTTTTGTAGCTCTCTAAAGGAATTAAAGCTTTCAAGAAACCAAGATCCAAGGCCTTGAGGTGATGTACATGACTTCAATACTTCAAGAAAGCCATTGAAGGGTGATGAGTTGCAGTACTTTGTGATTTCATCATTCCTTCCTATCTATTATCATTTTATCATTGAAATTTCCATGGTGGAAGTGGAAATAACATAACACGGGGTTTGATTGAGGCAAGCCCCTAAATGGCACAAAATCTCCTCTTTTTGACTATGAAAATCTTAGGTTTGAAGGAAGCTTGAAAATAATTTTTTCATTGTTTCATTTGAATCCCTACACCTTGTCAACTCAAAAAAACTCATCTACAGAATTATTCGACAATGATCCGACAACTTTGTAAGAAGAAATGGAAGTCTTAGATCTATCACCAAAGCACCTCAAAAATAGAGAAGGAGAGCCATACAATGAGTTATACTCCCTAGGAAAAATTAGTCCTCCTATTCATACTGAAACCAATTTTTTTGGAAAGGTACATAGTCCTCTACACTTCCCAGATCTACCTACAAATTGTTGTTTCAGTGTATGCATTATCTAGATCTTGTATAATTATGTTAATCATAGAAAATAAATTCCAATCAATTTCTAGTTCTCAAAAGGATAAAATCCAGGTCTAATTGACTCGCCTTCATTGTTGATAGTCAATCTAAACACCTTGTTTATTTGCATCCTAATGTACCTTTGAAAAAGGAGCAAAAAGAAATCCTAGGTTTATGCACTAAACTTAGGGTCCCCTTTTTCTTATATTACACTAACTAACTTCTTCTCTATATTCATTGAACCTAGAAACCTATCCAAAATTTAAACTAACTTTTCAACCTATCCATTCATCTCATTTAACCTCCTAATCTTAACCATTTCCATAAAGATTTTTGTCCTTATCTCAATCTTAAACCTAGATCCTATCTATCATCTGACACTTTTCTAATGATTGTAGCCTTGATCCAAACCTTAATCCCCCTTCAATCCTAGCCATCCATCATCAATAATCTATATCCATTGATTTTCCTCTGTAAGACTCTATATCTAGAGGCTCTCATGTATTTTCACCTAATACAAGAATCTCTTACATCACTCATCAAGTTATAATACCTCTATGTTGTTATTTTAATCATATATTGAATCAATCTTATCACTATTATCAAATCATATCAAGTTTATGTTAAAGCATTGAGAAAACCCACATATCAACATCAAAGAGCAAATCAAATGGAATGAGGGTGCACTCCATTTCTACTCATCAAGGAGAGAAGAAAATATTCTAGATGAAGGTATTGTTCTTTTGTATTGTTTTTATCTTCCTTTGTTTGACTTGAATCTTTTTCAATCCTCTTCAATAATATATCATAAATGTTAATAATATAAATATAATGAATAAAATATATAATATAAATATAAATATAATAGTATTCTACATTTATTATTGTGTATTATATTTTACAATATTTATATATAATATGTGTTGAATGCACAAGAAAACTAAGAGGGGAGGTGAATCAGTTGTACCTTAAAACTTCAAAACCCTCATACACATTCAGGTCCACATTCATTCATTAAACCTTTAAATCTTTTATGATGCTTTAGCATGGAAAGAAAATAACATAAATAAAAACAACTTAACACCATACACAATTGAACACCAAATTTATGTGGAAACCCAAGAAGGGAAAACCCACGGTGAGGATTAGCTCACGATATAAGTAATATCAACACCAAATTCAATAGGGCTCACTACAGGAGGGCTCACTGCTCAAAGAATGAAAGGCTCAATGCCATAACAGAAAAGAATATAGAAAAGAAATGTTACATAGAGAAAATAATCTCAATGCAACAGGGAATCCACCTTAATGTCACCAACACCTTCATAGCTTGATTGAAGAATTGTAGGCACCTTCTTCTCATGATGTCCAGTAATCTAACACATGAAAGCTCACACTGCACTTCTCAATTTTGCACTCTATAACTCTGCACTTCCCATCATTTGTATCACTCGTTTCTATCTCAATATCTTTCAACAACTCAACTTTTACTTATATCATCCTCAACCTTAAAACCCTTCTCCAAGGTTGGCTATGCACATCAACCATGCAAATTCAAATTAGGTTGGCACCAAAACACTTATGTTATAGATAAAAGTGAAATCAGACAACATCACACCTTATTTGGGACCAAAATCTATAACACCACTCAACCACACACTTCTATAAACAATAATTATCCACCACAATTAGTGTAAACACTAGGTCAGTCGTTACCTGTGTAAACAACATTAAAATTTTAAGTACACACTTCCTTAAGTCCAAGGATGACTTGTGAACCACACACCACACTCAAACATCATCTATAATATTCCTCAAAAATTCTAAAATTGAACTATCTCCTTTGCAACAACTTCCACTTGAAGAATTTACACACCCAATACAGTTAGACAACTCTACCATACATTGTTACTTGAGAAACTAAATTTTGACATACTGAACCTCAAACCACCTTGACTGAACAAAGATAGAAACATAATAAACATACCCCCATATCCACAAGACCTGAAACATAACTAAGGAGAAACATAAATCAAAGAAATTTATCCCAGATAACTCTACAATGCACATTTCACACACTGTTGAACACAACCTCTTCAGCACAATGATCTAACATACCAAATTATGGATATAACACCTCTAAACATCTCTCACCATCATATCCAAATCATATAGGAAAATATTTAACATAGAATAAATGTGGAGCAACACAAGAACACACCCAATACAACACTACAACACACTATTTCGTCTTTTTATCAAATTTTATCAAAAGCACTTGGAAACCAAGCACCAGAGACTCACCATTATCATCTTTAACACTTCCTCGATACCACCAATCCAACTTCGATATAATAACTCAACCACATATCCATATATAGAAGCTTATCAAAGCAACACTAGAGGTTGACACTAGTAGCTTTAATAATGACAACATAATACATCTAATCAAAGCATGGATAACACCAATTTCTCACACTCTTACCCAACAATAGACATCAATGACAACACTAACTACTCATACTTGCAACAATCTCCCCCTTTGTCATTGATGGAAACACATGATGTGAAAAACCATCAAAGACACAACAGCTCTGCTCCATACCTTTTTCCTTTATTCTTTTCTCCCCCTTTGACAACATACTCATAACTTCCTTATTTTTCACATGACTCTTTCTCTCCACCTGATAACTTGTTCTTTTTCACATCTCTTTCTCTCCCTCTTTGACATCAATGGAAAAGGATCAAAGTATTTGTATTTATTCTCTCCCTTTGACATCAATCAACCTACTTACTACTACTTTGTAACATCTTTCCTTAACTGCTCTGTATACTCCCCCTTAGGAGCACACACCAAACTTTACCAAATCAGCAACCACTCCATAATGACAACACACACTCTTCTGACTATAACAACTAGTAATGCTACTACCTACTCCCCCTGAGAGGTAGCCACCAACATCAATCTAGAATAAATAATGAATCTTGAGATCCACTGGACCAATACATCTCCTTATGCAACTAGTTCAAAGAAGGAGGGGAAATGACCCCCAAATTCTCTCGGAGATACTTAAAAGTATCCTTAGGAAGAGCCTTAGTGAATATATCAACAATTTGATCCTTTGTAGGAACATATTCAAGCTTTACTTCATTCACCACAACCTTCTCTCTCAAGAAGTGATATCTAATTGAAATATGTTTTTTCCTTGAATGAATTGCCAGGTTCTTTGAAATATTGATTGCACTTGTATTGTCATAGAAGATAGAAATTGGTACTACCCTAATATCCTTCAATGCTTTCCTCATCCATAGCACTTGTGTGTAGCAAGATTTTGTTGAAATGTACTTAGCCTCTAGAGTAGATAAATATACTGAATCTTTTTTCTTGCTTAGCCATGATACCAATCTACATCCAAGAAAGAATGCACCACCACTTGTACTTTTCTTGTCATCAACACTAGTCCAATTTGCATCTGTGTAAGCACTCAAAGTGAAATTAGTATCCTTTGGATACCATAAGCCATGATCTAGAGTGCCCTTTAAGTATTTCAATATCCTCTTCACTACTGCAGTATGTGATTCTCTAGGATCTTCTTGAAATCTATCCACAAGAAAAAATACATGCATGATATCTGGTCTAATAGCAGTTAGATATTGTAGTCCACCGATCATTGATCTATAATTTCTCTAATCATCCTTAGGAGATTCATCATTTATGCTTAGTTTGTAACCAATAACCATAGGAGTACATACCAGTTTAAATTCTTCCATTCTAAACTTATTCAACATTTCTTTGATATAATTTGATTGTGAAATGAACATACCTTTGTTTATTTGATTGATTTGTATCCCAAGGAAGAAATTAATCTCCCCAAATATAGACATCTCAAACTCTTTATGTATTTCTTCTACAAACTTCTTGCACATAGGTTCATTACCTCCAAAAATTATGTCATCAACATACACAACCACAATCAAGATTTGATCTTTTTCAACTTTAAAGTAAATATTACTATTTGTGATAACTTTATTGAATTCTTGTTGTATCAAATACTTATCCAACCTTGCATACCAAGCTTTGGGAGCTTGCTTCAATCCATATAGTTCCTTCTTCAATCTAAAGACCATATTCGGTTTATCTGATAACTAAAATACTTTTGGTTGTTTCATGTATACTTCTTCCAATTCTCCATTCAAAAAAGCATACTTCACATCCGTTTGATAAAATTTAAAGTCCTTATGTGTTGCAAAAACTAAAAAACATCTTGATAGCCTTCATTCTTTCCACTAGGGCAAATGTCTCCTTAAAATATATTCCTTCAACTTGTGAGCATCACTTTACACACAAGCCTTGCCTTGTTTCTTATCACTTCTCCATTCTCATTTATTTTGTCTCTGAACACCCACTTAGTTCCAATTATATTTTTGTTTGCAAGTCTTGGGACAAGTTCCTACATCTAATTCTTCTCAATTTGCAGTGGTTATTCTTCTATAGCCTTCATCCAATATTTATCCTTGCATGCCACAATCACTATTTTAGGTACAACTTCAGAAAGTAAACATAGAGTTAACTCTTCTTCAATAGCTTTCCTTCTTGTTAACACACCTTTTCTTTTTTCCCCAATGATATGTTCTTCAGAATGATTCCTCTACACATACTTAGGGGTTCTAGGAGTCTTTTCTGGAGCTTCTTCCTCTTCAATATGTACTTCCTTTTCCTTAGTTTTTTCCTTTTCTCTACAAATAGGCTCATTTGATTCATATCCATCTATCACCACTAAGTTTTGAAAATCTTCATCAACCTTGACACTTGCACTCTCAACAATATTTCTTAGTCTCTTTTTGTAACACTGATAGGCTTTACTTTTAGTAGAATATCCAAGGAAGATTCCATCATCATACCTTGCATCAAAGTTTGTTTCTTCATCTCTTCTGATAACATTTGCTTCCAAATACTTTGAATTACTTGAAAGTAGGGATCCTTCCATACCACAACTCATAGGGAGTCTTTGTTTTGTTTCCTTTTACTTGAAATTTTTTAAGTATGTAAACATCAATATGAATTTCTTATCTCCATTAGATTTCCAGTAGATTTGTTTCTTTCATCATATTCCTTGCAACTTATTAAATAGTCATGTTTTTCTTTTCAACCACTCCATTTTGTTAAGGAGACCTAGGGGCAGACAAGTGCCTCTTTATGCCATGATTCTCACAAAACATGTTAAATTCATTGGAGGTGAACTCTCCACCTCTGTCAAACCTCAAACATTTCATTTTCATGTCCATTTCATTCTCAACCATAACTTTAAATTCTTTGAACCTATCTATGGCTTCATATTTTTCTTTAAGAAAAGTAACCCATGTCATTCTAGAATAATCATCAATCAAAAGCATGAAATACCTATCACCTTGAAGACTTCTTACTCTTTTAGGACCACAAAGATCTATATGCACCAACTCCAACAATCCAATAGAAGATTGTTCTTTTCCTTTGAAACTTCTTCTTGTTTGATTTCCAATCTGACAATCCTTGCAGACAACACTGATAGGCTTTGTAAATTTTGGAAAATCTCACTGCTTGAACTGAACTGATTCTTACTAGATTATCAAAATTAATGTGACACATCCTCATGTGTCATAGCCAAATTTTATTAATCTAAGTCATAATGTAATGACCATCAACACCCTTGAACTGTTAAATATTTCCATATGTCTTTCTTCCAGCAGCAATCATAGTTTCAAACACTTTTTTGATCTCACATCCATTATCTTGAAACATAAGATTGTATCCTTTGCTACACATTTTTTCAAAACTCAATATTTTATGCCTTAAACCCTTAACATACTAAACATCATCATTATTATGCTTGCCATCAAAATTGATTGAACCTATTCCACATATCTTAGTACCAAAATCATCACCAAATCTAACAAGTCCTCCATCATACTTTTCAATTTTGACAAACTTAGTCTTATATCCAATCATGTGGTTAGATAATCCACTATCAATGATCCAATATTTTGTATCCTATCTAGCATGAAAGGTGGATACCAAAGTATCTTCATTTGTATCATTTCTCTCCAGAGGGAATTCCTTCACACATCTTTCAGAGTTAGTAGAAACATATTCATCTTTTAAAGCCATGAACAAAAATTCATCAACATCATCTCCATAATCAGATTCATCATAAGAAATACTTGCATCTTCTCTAACATAATAGCTTTTCTTAATCATTTTACCTCTTTTTTCCTTTTTTTTGTCATTCAAAACTCTGTTTGGAAATCTTGAAGCATAGTGACCTATCTTTCCATAGTTGAAACATTTGAAAATCAACTTACCTTTGTACTTGTTAGTACCCTTTTCCATCCTTCTCACAAAGTTAGCTTCCACATCATCAAGATCCTCCTGACCTAATTCTTCGTTCTTCTCTGATTTTCCAACCTTAAAAGCAATCTCAACTTTTGCACCATTATTTTTTCCAAATTCTCTCATTTCAAATGCACTTAGAGAACCATACAATTGATCTGTAGTATACTAATCTATATTTTCAAATTCCTCAATAGAAGAAACTTTATGGCTGTATGCTTTACGTAGGGATCTAAGAATTTTATTACCACTTTTGAATCTTTGACTTTTCCACCAAGACCTCTGATGTAGTTGGCCACTTCATCTTCCCTCTACATGTAGCTTGTAATGTTTTCATCTTTAGACATTCACAAGTTCTCAAATGTGATCTTTAGATTTTGCATCTTAGCTTGTTTAACCTTATCATCTCCTTCATAAATGCTTTCCAAATTTCCCAAATTTCACTAATTCATAATTTGTAAGACTACTCAAAAGAGAATACCTTGTTTTATTATTGATTTCATAAGCCTTGATTTCAACTTTAGTACTTAGACCATTTGTAGGCATAGTATATCCATTTTGAACTAATTTCCAAACATCATATCCCATATAACTTAGAAAAAATTCCATCCTTGTTTTCTAGGATGCATAGTCTATTCCATCAAACATAGGTATCTCCTTGTGCACCATCCTATATCTACCTTAAGCGGTTAAGATTTTCTCCAAAGAAACTTTCTCTAATACCAATTGTTGAATGCACAAGACAACTGAGAGGGGGGATGAATTAGTTGTACCTTAAAAATTCAAAACCCTCATACACATTTAGGTCCACATTCATTCATTAAACCCTTACATCTATTATGATGATTTAGCCTAAAAAGAAAATAAAATAAACTAAAATAACTTAACACCATACACAAGTGAACAATAGATTTATGTGGAAAACCCAAGAAGGGAAAAACCATGGTCAGGATTAGCTCACAATATAAGTAATATCAACATCGAATATAATAGGGCTCATTGTCAGAGGGCTCACCACCCAAAGAAAGAAAGGCTCACTACCAAAATAGAAAAGAAGATAGAGAAGAAATGTTACATAGAGAAAATCATCTCAATACAATAGAGAATCCACCACAATATCGTCAACACGTCTGTAGCTTGATTGAAGAATTGTAGACACCTTCTACTCACTACATCCAATAATCTAACACATGAAATCTTGCACTACACTTCTTAATTTCACACTCTATAACTCTACACTTCTCATCATTCACATCACTCTTTTCTATCTCAACATCCTTCAACAACTCAACTCTTACTTATACCATCCTTAACCTTGAAACCCTTCTCCAAAGTTGGCTATGCACATCAACTATGCAAATTCAAATTAGGTCGATGCTAAAACACTTTCATGGAGGATAGAAGTGAAAGAGGACCACATCACACCTTATTTGGGACCCAAATCCATAACACCACTCAACCACACACTTATATAAACAATAATTATCCACTACAATTAGTGTAAACACTAGGTCAACCATTATCCGTGTAAACACCATTAAACTTTTAAGTACACACTTCCTTAAGTCCAAGGATGACTTTAAAACCACACACCACACTCAAACATCATCTATAATATTCCTCAAACATTTTGAAATCCAACTAAATCCTTTGTAACAACTTCCACCTGAAGAATGTACACACCCATTACACTCAAACATCTCTTCCATACATTGTTACTTGAGAAACTAACTTTTGAAGTACCAAACCTTGAACCACCTTGAATAAAAAAAGATACCAACACAATCAACATACCCTTAGATCTACAAGACCTGAAAAATAACTAAGGAGAAACACAGAGAAAAGACATTTCTCCTAGACACCTCTGCAATGCATAGTTAACACACTAGTGAACACAACTTCTTCTGCACAACGATCTAGCACAACAAATTTTGGATATAACACCTCTAAACATCTCTCACCATTATATCTTAATCACACAAGTAGATCTTCAACCTATAATAAATGTGGAGCAACACAAGAACACACCCAGAACAATGCTACAACACATTGTTTCCTCTTTTTATCAAATTTTCTCAAAAGCACTTGGAAACCAAGCACTAGAGACACATCCTTATCATCTTCAACACTTCGTCAATACCACCAAGCTAACTACAATATAGTAACAACCACATATCCATAGATGAAAGCTGTCAAAGAAACACTAGAGGTTGACACTAGTAGCTTTACTAATAACATAATGCAATTAATCAAATCATGGATAACACCAACTACTCACACTCTCACCCAACAATAGACATCAATGATAACACAAGCTTGTTGGCATCAATGACAACACTAACTACTCATACTTGCAACAACATGTTATTGTATATTTAATATTACATATATAATATCATATTATTATCATATATTTTTATATCCGAAGATAAGTGAATTGAAAAAATTAATATATAATATAAACACATTTCGACTTTAAGATGGTTTGTACAAGATTGTTAGCTTTGGATCATGTTATGAAAATTTTGAGTATTTCCCAGTTCTTAGTCAATGTGTCTTAAATTCAATTTGACTTTTCTTTCTTTCTCTCTTCAAAATTTTCCTCCTTTCGCTAACTTTTACACTTGTTAAACAAATTTATTTTTAATAGTATAAAATAAAATAATGCATTTTTTAAATACTTGTAACGTCAAAAATCATAGCTGCCTATGATTTCATACTAAGTATAGACCTTAGTTAGTGTTGTACTTTATTGTATGTGCTAAGTTCTCATTTTGATATGTGTCTTGATAGGATAGGTCTTATCCTTGATCCCAGGACTTGTCTCGGGAGAAAATGTGAGGCAGGGTGCTAGTGCGGCACACTAGTTTCCAAGCCCATTTTCCCTCTAAATTTCAAATTGGCATTGATCCTTATGTGATTTGGGATGCAACCTACTTGTCAACCGATAACTTGTTTTCATGAGTGTATGCATATATATAAGTTCTTTTATCATTTAGAGGTGGTAGATCTTTGGAGATTTAAATCCTTTGGCACCTAACAACAAAGCATTCAAGCATTCTTCTATCAAGAATTTCAAATCTACATTCTTAGCTACAAAAAACTAATGTTCAATTAAAGTCATCTTGTTTCTTTATTATGAATGCTAGCACTAACCTTTTACAAGAATTCAAAGGAGCCTTCTCCTTCACACTTGTGGATGATTTGTGAAGACTTCATAGATCACACAAGGTTTTTCAAACCTCTAAGGTAATATTCATATGCTTATTTACATATTTTCCTCTACTCCCTTTAGAGCACACACTCTTTTATGTATTCTAGCCTTTGCTCCCTCAAGAGTATGCACTATTTTATGACCATTTATTATCGTGGAAGTGGAAACACTTACATCCAAGGTTTGACTAAGGAAAGCCCCTATACAAAAAAATCATTTTTTCCCTCTTTTTTGCAGGTTATCAGGTGGTTATTGTGAATAAATAAATAAATATTGAAGCCACTTGGAACCTTAACCCTATCTTTGTATCTTACTTGCATAACTACATGTGAAGACTAGGTTTTGGCATATTCACAGGATTGTGAAATGAATTTGGACTACAACTAAAGAAAGATGGATGTTAAATGAACCTACTAGACTTGATCAAACTTTCAGATTCAAAATTTTCCATAAGGACACTAGCGCATCACACTAGTATCCCACTCATATCTACACATCTCTTTTTTGTGACAAGTGTTCCTTTGTGTCTATTTCCCTGCTCTGTGTTCAATTTCTATTTTATGTGTTTTCCTATCTATGATATCTATAATTTGTTAAGAATTAGGGCTTTATATTCTTCTAGCCCAATTAGATGACATTATATTCAATTCATCATCTTTGCAACAAAAGGATAGAAACCAAGGAAACTTGGCTCTCCTTTTAGGTTGATAGCCAAGCTTATCATACCCTTGTTGGTTTGTGTTCTAATGTTCAGCAAGGAAGAGGGGTTAACTTGGGTTAACTTACTAGTTAGTCTAGATCTTAATACCCCTTTTCCACCTAAGCAATACCTATAAATTTTTTATTTAAAAAATACTATACTATAATAATAACAATTCTATTATACCATTATATCAACATTAAAATTTAGAGAGTTTTATACTTCTTTTTTTGCTAGTTAAATCACTGCTAAGGGGCAGCACCCTGTATTTCTTCAAAAAAAGATGTTACATGAGTTTCAGATGTCAAAAAATTCCTTGCAGGCCTTTGAAAAAATGACCTTCACCATAACCACCCTATCCTTCCTAGCAATACCGTGTAATTACATTTTTCATTACAAAATGGCTTGGTTTCAGACACAGGCATCACCAAATACTCCAAGACTAACTCCTATTTTCTATATACTATACCCTGACTACTATTTATCACAATACCATAGAGGAGACTTTACCAGACCGGACTTGTTCAGTCCTCGTCATCATCTGACTTTGTTCTTTTTTTGTAGGCTATGTAGTCTACAACTACTAGACAGTCAACTCTGTAATTTTGATGGGTTGGGCCTTTTGCTTTCTCCTCAAGGTCCCTGTTGTCATCCTTGTGCCATTCTTCTCTTGTGCTGAAGTCCCAATCATCATCGTCCCCTACCACTATTTCATCTGCAAGTCCATCATCCTCTACATACCTCAGAGCCCAACCTCGTGGAAAGTTTTTCACCAATTTGGCCACTCTAAGAAGGAAGAAAATGTTCCTTTCACGCTCATCCCATAGCTTCTCAAAACCCTCTAGGTCAATGGTTTGAATCAGAGGGAATTTCATGACCTCCCTTCCATTCATGTGAATCATGTAATAATTCTAGAGCATTGGGATTTTTTTTTTATTATCCATGTTTTCCAAGGCCGCATCAATGTATCCCAACCAGGCATGGATGAAAACCATCTGCATGAGTTTCTTCCCAATTTCCTTTGACTCACCCATGTGCAAGAGCACAACCAAGAACATGGCTGATATTTTTGAGTTTAACCTGAATCTGTGGTAGGCCCTCAGGAATTTTGGACCCAAGACTTTCTTGGTGGCCTAGAGGACCAATAGGTGAGAATAATCCAGCAATCCTTGCAATCTTTTTTCTGAGATTTCACCTATGAAGGATTGTTGTTGCTTCACCATGTTCAAGTATAGTGGAGTCTCCATCACAATTGTTGCAACTGTTCCCCCCACCTCTCTAATGCTCAGACTTGAGTTGTTTCCTCCACTCTCTAATGCTCTCTCCTTCTGGAATGCCACTATTGTGTTTGTCTAAATCCACACCAGTCGAGGCCTTTTAACACCAATGGCCTTACTTCCTCATTATGATATTTTTAGAGGTTGTTCCCTTTGAATCATGTTTTCTTGACACGACCTTGTTGGTGTTACGGAATGGAATAAATGCATGGTAATGTGTTATCCAATCATCATTTCCTTTACCTTGGGACTTGATTGCCTAACTTGCTCCTCTCCTACTATTTATGAATATCATCTTGTCAATCCAATTCACTTGGATATTGTCCTCATTTTAAAATGTGCTTCTTCAGCCGCCAGTTATTTTGGTTATTCCATCACCTTTTTCTTTGATTTCGACTTCATCCTTTCCTTCACCTATGTGTTACTTTTTGATGCCCTTTTTTCCAACTCATCTTCCTTGTCATTGGCTTCCTAGTATATGTGGTTGATTTGGAAGGCCTTGAATCTGCTTGCCAGTTGTTTGATGCTCTACAGCAAATGGTTGAGTTTCCAATTTGGAGTGTTGCCTCTATGAATGGATTTGATTGTGATGAGAAAGTCCCCTTCCAAGTGTGCTTGCTTCACACCCAATTCTAGACCCAACTATAATCCAATGGTAGCTCCTCTGAATTCTGCTTCATTGTTCGTGCAAATCCCCAGTGGAGTGGATTTTTTTGCTAGATTCTTTCCATGAGCATCACTAGCAATACAGCTAGCTCCTCTTCACCTTGGGTTCCCACGAGAAGGTCCATTAAAATTGATCTTGGTCCATCCTTCTTACGGAGCCTTCCATGTTACTTTCGCTCTTTTTTCCTTTGATGGTTGCAATATGTCATTTCCACTAAGTAGTGGTGGCTTCAGTCCAACAAATCTTTTCATTAGGCTATCATCCCAATTTGTAAACTTTTTCTACTTACCTACCCTGCACTAGGCATCTTCATTGACCATTTCTACTACGGCCCTTTCAATTTTGTCCCAAAGCCTATCTTTTTTCATCTCCTTTCCTTGGAAGATCCTTATGTTTCATTCCTTCCATATTTCTGAGATTATAATGGATGGATTTATTTTCCATATGCCACCAAAAATTGATTTGTTACCTCCTTGGGGCCACATTTTGAACTAGGATACTAGATCTGCTAGCATGGGGCATTGCAGATTTAATTTTTCTTTGACTTTTTTCTAGCAGTCATTTGCATAAGGGCATGTTAGAAGAAGATGATTTGCAGATTCTTCATTCTCTTTGCACATTGAGCATCTTCCTGGTTCTTGAACACCAAAGGTAACTAGCCTATCCTCCATGAGAATTCTTTTTTATATCACCATCCATGCAAAGACTCCTGCTTTGGGGAGGCATTCCATATTAGCTTGCATGGCCAGTCTTGTATTGTCATGGCCATTTCTTTAATCGTGTATCCAAACTTCACTTTTTAAGTGCTCGTAGAAGACCCACACCATCTGATTATGTCTTTATCCTTGGATGGGACAAAATTTCTACCTTTGAGGATTTTTGTTAATGCTTCTTCCTGATCATGTGGTGCATTGAGGGTTTGAAGATCATTCCATCTCCGACTGAGGGACTCTTGGTTGTCAGTTGTCCTGCCATAATTAGAAACCTTGTTCCCCCACAGTCTTGTCATTTCTTCCTTGATTTCTTCTAGTCCTAGGGTGTTATTGATGGGTGGATTTCCCACACCATGAATCGTTCCAAAAGGATGCACTATTTCCATCTATGATCTCCCAAGTTACATGCTTAGATATAATGTCTCTACATTCCAAAATGAATTTCCATATTGCAAATCCTCTTGGTGGGTTTATTGTGGTGAGAATTCTGGTTGGATCATCTGAGTCTAGATATTTTCTCCTCGTGATTCTAACCCACTTTTTCTCACCTTTTGTGTGCAAGTCCCATACTAGTTTGGCCCCCATGGATTGATTCATTATCGATAGCTTCTTCATCCTATCCCCACCAGCCTCTTTGGGTGTGCACACCTTGTCCCAAGCCAGTAGAGGAAATTTGTTATGTTCCCCTATTCCACTCCAAAAGAACTTCCTAAAAATCTGAGTCAAGGATTCTTCCACTGCCTTAGAAAGCTTTAGAAATGACATTGAATACACTTGTATGGTTGACAATACTAATTTAACCATTAATAATCTTCTTGTTGAGGACAGCCACTTACCTTTCCAAGTTCCCAATTTATTCTTGCAGTTGTTTACCAAGTTCTCCCAATAGAAATTTTTATTTATTCTTGCAAATAGGGGCATCCCCAAGAAGTGTCCTGGTAGTGTTGCCACTTTCAAGTACAGGATTTTGGCTAGGTCATTTTGTAGACTTGGTTGAGTGTTGAGGAAAAATACCTCTGACTTTCCCCAATTAATGTTCTGCCCTGATGCACTACAGTAATCATCTAAAAAATTCTTGATCACCCTTGCTTCTCTTCAGCTGGCCTCCCCCATCAGAACTGTGTCATCTAAAAATTGTAGGTGTGTTGTGGGATATATGCCATTTGCCACATGGACTCCCGCCCATTTTCCTTCCTTTCTTAGCTTTTGAATCCCTCTCCCCAGTACCTCTGCTATGATTATGAACAAGAAGGGGGAAAGGGGGTCACCTTGTCTTAGCCCCCCTGTGGAGGGAAAGAATCCATGGGCAGACCCATTCACTAGAACAAAAAATTTGGCTGTTGATATACAACTTCTTATCTAGTTAATCCAATTTTCTTCAAATCCAAATTTCCCCAGCACCTCCAGGAGGAATTGTCTGTCTACCATATCATAAGCTTTGAGAATTTCCAATTTCAACACAATGCAAGAATCTTTATTTTTCCTAGTTGAGTGGATGGTTTCATGAGCAATGATTATTCCTTCTGCTATTGACCTCCCTAGAGCAAATTCACTATGTTCTTCTAATATGACTTCATTCATGACTTCCTTGAGTCTGTTTGCTATTATTTTGGTGACCACCTTATACTTTGTACTGCATAGAGAAATTAGTTTGAAGTCGCTCATCATCTACATATATTTTTTCTTGGGGATGAGGGCCAGAAATGCATGATTTACTGCCCTCAGCATTGTCATTTTCCTCCTTGATTCTTCCACTATCGCCCATAGATCTTTCCCCACTACATCCCAAAACTTTTGAAACAAACCTTCTGGGAATCTATCAGGGCCTAGAGCCTTGTCTGGATTCATTTGGAAAATTGCTTAACTTCTTCCAAAGAAATCTTCTGATATAACCGCGTATTCTATTCTTCCTTTATGATTGTGGGGATTGATCTTAGCATACTTTCCCTTGTCACTCTATTTTCTTGGCTTTCCCTGTTTAAAATGTCTTCAAATAATCTGACCGCCTCCTTGTTCACCTCCTCCATAGATTGTGTTTCTTCCTCATTATCTTTCTTGATTTTTGCAATCCTATTCCTACTTGGATTGGAGATTGCTATTTTTTGGAAGTACTTGGTGTTCCTATCTCCTTCTTTCAGCCATGTTTCTCTTGATTTATGTCACCAGAAGCATTCATCCCCTTCAGAATTTTTGCTAGTTCTTTCAAACATTTCTCACTCTCAAAATCAAGTACATCCATTCCTTTCTCAATTATATGTTCATTTGTGGCTTGGATGTCTTTCTCTAGTCTCTTTTTCTCCTAGAATTTATTCTTGAAATGGGACTTATTCCAATCTTTGAGCTTGTTCTTGATATATCCTAACTTTTTGTTAATCTTGAATAGCTCCGATTTATCTCCAAACTTAATCTCATTCCACCAACCTTTAATTAGCTCTAGTAGGTGTTCATCTCTCAGCCACATATTTTCAAACTTGAATGGACATCCTTTAGTGGGTCCATCCTGCCCAAATGCCAGCAAGACACAGAAATGGTCTGATCCTATGAAAGGTAGGATGAGGGCTTCCTAAGTGGTTGTTGCCACTTCCTAGTCTCCCCAGAGCAAGAATCTATCTAGCTTTTCTGCTATGTTGGTGAAGCCCTTCCTTCTATTGGACCATGTGAAGGTTCCATTTTTGGTTTGTAGGTCCTTTAGCTAATTTCCATCTACAAATTCTTGGAAATATCTTTGAATGGTTGTTTCTCTTCCCAAGCCTCCTTGTTTCTCCTCATTATTCAAGGTTCCATTGAAATCCCCAGCTACTATCCCTTTCTCATTTTTTTTATTTTTTAGTTCACTTGTTATTTTGTTCCACGCATGTGTTTTTTCCACTGTGGTTATTGGGTCGTATACATTGATGATGAAGAAGATTTCATGTTTCCTCAATCCCTTGAATTTTATCAATTTCCAATTGTCATCTTCTTTTTCCACTTCCCCACCTACTGTTAGAGGATTCCATAATACTCCCAAGCCACTAGACACTCCTATTGCCTCCTTGAATTGGCCTTTCCATTGTCTCCAGCTGCTCAATCTCCTCTTTCCTTCCTCCTTACTCCATTTTGACTCTTGGATTAGTACTATGTTTTATTTTCATTGGTCAAGTTGGCACTTGACCATGCGCCATTTTTCAAGGTCATTAATGCCCCTAAAATTCCATGTTATAATCCTCATTCAGCCCTAGGAAGGAGGCCATCCTTCCCAACTATCATTTTTTTTCTATCCTGAGGCATTACCTACCATTAGAAACATAGCTTTATTTGTTTTCTAGCCCCTTCTAGTTTTCACTTTTATGTTTGGTTTGTTTATCTTTGATTTGGTTTGCTCAAGCAACTTTTCTTCAAATAGCTCTCCCTCCTCTGCCTCCTCCTAGATTTCTTCTTCTCCTTCTGAGTACTAGTCACTCTCCTCTCCCTCAGACTGTGAAAAATTTCCTTCTTCCTCCTAGAGTTCTTCTTCTTCATATTTTTTGTTGCTTTGTATTTCCTTCCCATTCTCTTCTCCTACCTCCAGGGATTCCTTCTCTGCACTATTTATTTCCTTGGACAACTCCCTGAGTTGAGCACTGATGTCCTTTTGAAGTTCTTGTGTGTCACCCAGGAGATCATTGAGATATTTTTCTTCCTGGGAGGAATACATCATTGATTGTGTCTTCATTGGAAGGGATGTCTTACCACTAATCTAATTTTCACCTTCTAACTTCTTTCTCTTAGGATCTTTCCCTCCATTCTTGGCTGCGTCTTCTAGGGATCGAGTTGCATCTCCTTGGGATATTCCATCCTCTATTTCTTTCAGGTCCTTCTCACTTTCACTAATCCCATTTCCCCTATTTGAAGTTCCTTCCTAGAATGCATCTCTAAAAAGGCATTTTTTAGGCTTTGTTCCTTCCCACACTTCTATCTCTTATTGTCAACTTCCATACTTCATCAAAATTTCTAGGTTTTTGTAAATTCCAACTCCCTCATCTATTTCTACTAGGATGTAGGCTTCTACACCATCTTTTCCATTTATGAAGTCCTCATCAACCCCTAGACACACTCCTAGGGTATCACCTATTCTCACCATGGGCTCTACATTCCAGAATTCTGAGGGAAGGTCCACCAGTTTGATCCGGGTAGGAATTTTATTTATTGTATAATTCCAAGGGTCAAAATTTGATCTCCAATTTAGGCAGCGAAAACTGTGGCCTTTCCAAAATAGGGGTTTCCCTTACTATTTCCAGCTTTAATTATTGATCTACACATTCTATAAGAAAGAAAGAATTTGGTAAGTGGTGGATGCTTACCCGGTCCTTGAATTTGTTTCGCCACCAAGATTTGATCTCCTCCCTAGGTTATCTAGGGTCACTCCACTTGGAAAACAAAGTGTTTTCCATTAGTCTGGTCACTCTTGGTTCAATCACTTCAGAAGGAATTTGATATAGCTTGCTTCCCCAAGGTCACAAACTATCCCCCTCACTAACTTCTTTTCCTTTGTTTTGGAGTTTCCTCCTATTTTCTTTCCTTCTGAATAGTTCTTGATCTCTTTAGTTAATTCTTCTCCTGTTTGATGGCTCATTTTTCCTTTATTCTCCAGCTTAGGGTTTCCCGATCCTTTCACTTTCTAAAATTTACTGGTGCATTTCTGAATGCCACTGTCCTTGTGATTCCAGTTGAAATCTGACAGTTTTCCATGGAATCCTTTTTCCCAGAACCACCCACGCCTTGAGCCTCACGTGCTCCAAGTTTCCTTTTTCCTCTGATTCCATACTGCATTCCATCCTTGTCCTAGAACCCTCCTTTCACCTTCACCTTAAAGTCTACTTCTCTAGTTGTGATCTTGCTTTTTTGGAATTTTCGTCTTGTGAAAGTGTGGATGACACTTATCCACCCAGGTTCCATTTTCAAACACCCACTGCGGGATGTGATCTTCCTACTATAGTTTTCCATCTTCATCTGCCTTCTCTCCTGGATAGCCATCCTCTACCATGTCTCCCCAATGGCTCCTTTTCGCTTTTGCATTTTTTCGCTACCCTTTGGCACCTTGCACCATTTTCATAAGTTTTATACATCTCCTTACTGGTTGTAGCTTTGTCAGGGATATTTGGGCTTAAATTATCTCTATTTGGAACTTGAGTTGGGTCTTTCCTTATTCTTTTTGTGATGTTTCTTCCCAATGGTCTACTCCATCCAAAAATCCTTCTCCCTTGTTTCTTTGTTCCTTGATAATCCCTCATATTACATGGAGGATTTAGAATGAAAGGAACAATAGGATTTTGAGGGACTCTTTCTTGTCCTCTCATAGAATTTCCTTCAAAATATGTTCATCTTTTAAGGAGAATTTCTTGGTTGGGATTTCTAACATTAATTTGATTGGCCCAAAAAAAAAAAAATTAATTATGATTTGCAAGTTGCTAATAGTTAGAATCTTCCCTTTGATATCCACTCCAATCTATAAAGTCAAGCATGTTCTAGGGACAATTTTTTCTAGTGTGCTCCTCCAGGAGATTGGATCAAAATTAACTTTGATGGGGTGGCCAAGAGTAACCTAGGGCCTATGAGAAGTGGGAGAGTTTTGAGAGATATTAATGGTAGGTTTGTTTTAGCAGTGGCGATCCCCTTGGGCACCTAGACAAACCACTTTGTTGAAGCAATTATAGCCTATAATGGACTGAAATTGGCCCATACCCAAAGGTTTAAGAATGTGTGGATTGAAGGTGACTCCATGAATATCATTAATTTTCTTAAAGAGGTTCATATCCCTAGTTGGACAATTGCAAATATAAGGGACTCAATAACTATTCTCAATTCCTTTGAAGAGTGTCACATATCCCATATTTATAGGGAGGGAAATAAGTTTGTTGATTATTTTGCAAACCTAGGAGTTTCTAACTCTTTGTTGCAAAGGTGGGACTCCCATGACCCCCTTCCCCATGATGTTAAGGCCATCATTAATCATAAAATTTAGTATATTTAAGGTGGATCCACCATTAATGGATATGATTAATAGTAGTCACTTCAAAGTGACTTTCACACTGATTTTGGGCAATATTTTGGGCCCTTTTCTTCTCTATCTGTGGTGGAGTTTGGGAAATATTTTGGGCCCTTTTCTTCTCTATTTGCGGTGGGGTTTGCTCTATTTCATTCTTCTACTTCTCTATTCCATTATTACTTTGATCATGGGTGGTGATAGGAGTCATGTCAATCTGATTTCTTGTGAAGGGATGACGAGTAATGCTCAGGTCAAAAAATCCTAGTGGAAGGAGGTGTTACTCCTTAGAGAAGCTTCATGGCTTTGATTCACAAGTTACCATGGTTTTTGTTAAAGGTTGGAAGAAATGAATTGTGTTTGTTTATGGTAAGGATGTGGAGATATTAGAGGATTTAATTGGTGTGTCACCAAAAAATGTATAGTTGACATTTTTACGCTCACTTAAGTCATTCTTATGGACTTTGGCTTGATTTTGCTTGGATTTAATGTTGTAATGTGGCCAACACATTCACATTAGGTCTTGGACCCTTGAGAATCATTAAGACTTCTAGGGTGTCTTGCAAAGGTGTTGTGAAGTGTTGTAACCTAATTTCACACTTTTTTAAGACCCTTTTATTATAATTCATTTAAATATTCCCTTTTTTATCACTTACCAAGTCTTATTTCAAAGTGTTGTAAATATTTGTAACAAACTCACTCTTTTCTAGACTTTTCATCACTAATTCAACCCTTTCTCATGTTTAAATGACCCCTTAATGCACTTTCCATCCATACTTAAGTGTATTTTTTAGAATATTCACGTTAAACCTTATTTAATGCACTTTAATTTCTAACACCCAGTGAATTTTCCCTGGTGGGACCAAGTCACCACCTAGGGCGACTTAGTCCCACTGGGCACAAAAATCAAAATAATTTTAATTTCTTATCAGGATTTTATTCTCTTACCCTTGAGGTCAGTCTATGATGTGTTATTTTTGAGAAATAATGGAAAATCAAGTATAAATAAGGGTTTTTCCTCTCATTTTAATACCTACCAATCTATTCATTCTCAAGCACCTAATTCATTCAAGCATTCAAGCACTCTAAGCATAATCAAGTCATCCATTGGAGCACTTCATTGCATATCTCCATATTTACACATCAAGGGTTTGGTAAGTTTATGACATTGCATGTTGTTTATTTATCATTCTCTTCTCATTTCATTTCATTTCATAGGGTTTGATTACCAAAGTGGGGTTTGACCAAGGAAAACCCCTATACTCTAACCCTTAACCCTTTTTCCCCTCTTTGCATATGTGCTTGTAGGTCTTGTATGCAGATTTTTCAAAGAGTTTGGTGTCAAAAAAATTTCAACATTCCATAAAAGTCAACAAAGCTCTAATTAAAGCTTGGAGACCTCTTTCAGCCCGTTTTCTATAGAATCAATATCAGACACCTGTCAAAAAAGTAAGTGCGGACCAAAAGCTACAAAATCCTATCCCAAAATTCTAGGAATTCCTAGGTGGACTTAGTCACCATATGTGGTGAATTAGTCCTGATGCAAGGCTTAAAAATTGTTTTTTACATTTCTAAGTACCCATTTGGCAATTCATGTTTTGCAAACTTTCCCTGAAATTGGACGAAGTCGCCCAGCTTTGTGTAAGTGTCCCAGTCAACATTTTCAATCAACTCTGTAGGATTCCAAAGCCTCTCTGTATCAGATTCCAAATTCGAAGTGCACCTCTCTAGTTATGTTAAATTATTTCATCATTTACTTACATTCTTAGGTGTTTTTTCATACAACACTGTGTTTTCCATCACTCTGCATTTCTTAGATTTAGCATCAATAAATCATCTTTCTTTCAGTTTATTTCATTTAGACATAATATTTAGATACATTGCATCCCTCATAACATTAATCTTGAGTGTATACATTAGAATTTTGGATCCATTTCTCTCCTTTTAGTGAAAAACCTAGAAGAGCAAGAGCACTTGGGACACCCAAAATCAATGTCCACATTTTGGTGAACCCGAATTTTGAACATTTTCTTTTTTATCTCATTTACATCCTAGGTTTAACTTGCATTGCATTAGGTGTTGCATTGTTTAAATTGAATCCTAGGATTTTAAAAAATTGCATTAGTGAAAAGCTCATATAGCTTGCATTTTTGCATCATATTTCATTGGAAAACAACAAAACGTCTACATTTTCATACTGTAGTTGCATCTGTGCATCTGATAGACATCAAATTGCATTCAATTTTTTTGAAAAATTACAAAAAAACCTCACTAGGACTAATTCGCCGCACTGGGTGACTTAGTCCTTCTACACATTTTGCACTGTAATTTTTGGAATTTTTTGTGCATTTTCTACATTTATGTTTTTGTTATTGTCTTATGTCATACTTTCCATATTTTTGGTTTAATGCATTGAGTTTTCTTTCATCATGGATTTTTTCTTTAATAAGTTTTGGATGTTATTAAAATATTTAGTGGACATGTCAAATTGTGCCTTTGGAACTGATCCTAATTACCTTGAGCTTCCTCGTGCTCCTTCAACTCCACATGAATGTCCTCCTTGTGATTTTGACATCATTGGAGAAGATGATGATAGCATGAATAAGTTCTTAAACAAATTTCTTGACAACCTTGAAGCCAATACATCATTTTATCCATCCATGAAACAACAAGACATTCTTACTGTATCACCTCTTGATATGTTTGGTTACCTACATCTTCAAACAAACGAAGGACCTAAGTTCCCTCCAACAAGTGGACCTAGTTCCTCTAACCAAGCAACTCCTCAACCATTCTATGATAACAAAGTTACAAACACACCAATAAACCTTGAAGAAACATATGGAAAAGGTTTTACCATTTTTCACAAACAAGGATGTGACACAAAAACTCAACATAATATTCATAAACTTTTAGAACAAAGTCCCAAAGATGAAAACACAACCAGGTTAGGCTATCAAGATCCTCCTCATGACAACAAGCCTCCTTTAGAATATTGGATACTTCATGATGATGGCATGGTAATCTTTGATTCCCCCCCCATCTGAATGTCATCCTTCTTGATGAACAACCCTTACATGATACCAAAGAAAAGGATGATAGGATCCCCATAGGTCCTCTTCCTCCTTCAATCCATGAAAAGGGTGAATCTAGTAAACACAAACGACCTTATAAGTTGAAAAAACTAAAGTTTCCTCTCCATCCACCACTTGAATGTGAAAGGAAATTGTGAATCCTCCTAAATAATGAGCTCATCCTATTACCACCTATGAATAGGTTGGTAATCTATCCTAAAGATGCTAACGTTCCACATTGTGCTTATCATCGTGTTCTTGGACATAGAAGTGATGAGTGTCGCCAATTGAAAGAAATACTGAGCAAGTATTATTTTGA
Organism: Sequoia sempervirens; assembly: GCA_007258455.2. NCBI lineage: Eukaryota > Viridiplantae > Streptophyta > Pinopsida > Cupressales > Cupressaceae > Sequoia > Sequoia sempervirens. The sequence goes on from VDFB02224368.1 coordinate 299,634, forward strand.
TGGCAATAATTGCTATCCAATAAATCCTTAAACCATTACCAATTACCCTTATCATGTAATAGTTGTAGAAAATTCTCTTCTCACTACTACATGATCTTTTTCACCACTTATCTCGGCTCATTCTTTCCTTACACTCAATGGGGGAAAGAAGTAGATATCCTTATCCTAGTAATGCATTTGTCATTGTCCCTTAGTTGTGTTATCCACCTTCTACTTATACCAATTGAGATTAGGAGGTGGATGACTCGTTTGATGGTCAACTTTCCTTTGCATTACTAGTATTCTTTACTTTATTTTTTATTTTTTCATGTGCATATCATGTTCCCCTGTAACGTGACATTTGATGTTTCCCTCTCTTTGTAACATTCTTCTATTTGTACCTTCATTCTTCTATATGTTGTACATTGCTTTTTCTTTTCGCCTTTGTTTTGTGTTCTCCTTTTGGGGATGATGCAAAGCATTGAGACACCTTATGTCTCTTCCATGTTGACCCTCTAGGTCTTTTTATCTTCTTTTTCGTTTTTGTGTTTTCCTTTTGCGGATGACACAAAGTGTTGAGATGCCCTATATCTCTTCCATGTTGACCCACTAGGTCTTTTTATTTTCATTTTCGCCTTTGTTTTGTGTTCTCCTTTTGGGGATGATGCAAAGCATTGAGATGCCCTATGTCTCTTCCATGTTGACCCAAAAGTCCCCTTTTCTTTTTCTTTTCCCTTTTCTTTTTCTTGTTTTTTTTCCTTTTGGGGATGACGCAAGGCATTGAGACTAAAATGTCTCCTTCATGTTCACCCAAAAGATTTTCATTTTCCTTTTCATTTTCATTTGCTTGTTTTTTCCTTTTGGGGATGATTCAAAGCGTTGAGATATCTTATGTCTCTTCCATGTTGACCCAAAACGGATCCTTTTTCTTTTATTTTTTCTCTCTTTATGTCATTCTTCTAGTTCTATGTGTATTTGGGGAATGATGAAAGTTCTGAGCTCTTTAATCAAAACATTGCAGCAATGAACATACTGACCCCAAATCCATAGATCCCTTGTGTTTGGTGTGTTTCTTTTTGGGGGAAACCCCTCTTTTTTTTGTTCCTTTTTCATTTGCATGACACAACCTTACTCGAAAACGTATGACTTGGCATAGGGGTTTTCCAAGTTGGCTCTCATGTCTTGTTTCTTTTTGCATTTTTTATTCTCTACTTTAGTAGTTGCTCACATAACAGTGTGTAGCAATTCCTTTAAAGTGGGGGCATACATTGGCATTATTCATTTTGCATTTTTCTTTTTCTTGGTTCTTAGTGTAGCCTTGTCACTTTATATGATGTGTTTGTCACTTTGTGGACAACATTGGGTGTAATGTATTTCATGAGCGTGATCTATCTCCGTATATTACATTCCTCTTGGTGGCCTAATGTGATGCATTGCATCCCCTAAGTTGTGAATATTCTATTCTTTGAACGACCCTCTCTTGGATACATTAGACACAATTTTCCCTAAGTTATAGACCTCGCATGAACTAAGAAAGACTCCTTTAAACATTCTTTTGCATGTTACATTTTGTATTTACATGGCCACCTTGCATAACACAGCTTGCATGCCTATGGTCTCATTGCATTTGTTCATGATTTCTAAGCATACGAAGCTTTGCTTGTCTCACGAAGCACAAAATGACATTGTCCTTTGTGGCACCTTATTAAAGTTATCAGGGGGTATAACTTTAGTATGGTTGAGTGGGAATCCCATTTTGAGGCATGACTTTTCCCCATAGCCACCTACTTGTGTGTGAGTGCATACCAACCATAAGTGTATGTTTCTCACCTTTCAGGCCTTCTCACCCAGCGGACAGCAATGAGTTTCATTTCCCCAGAGTGAGAAAATTTATTTTTCCAAACAAAAAAGCCTAAATCTGATCCACAACGGGCTATAAAAACAATTAAAGCTTTCTTTCATTCCTTTTCATCATTTTCATGTGTGTTCCTTTGTGTTTATGTTTTGTTTTCCAAGAGATCATGATCCCGGGGGCTTGAACATCCCTCTTGATTATTGTTGTCTCATCTGACCAACATAAGTGCATTTGGATCCCTCTCGATGTGCATGTTGGGCTACTTTAGTGTGATTTTGAAGCAAGTTCATCCTCTCAATAAAGTGGGGGCTTAATGTGTCACCAAAAAATGTATAGTTAACATTTTTACTCTCACTTAATTCTTTCTTATGGACTTTTGCTTGATTTTTCCTAGATTTAATGTTGTAATGTGGCCAACACATTCACATTAGGTCTTGGCCCTTGAGAATCATTAAGACTTCTAGGACGTCTTGAAAAGGTGTTGTGAAGTGTTGTAACCCACTTTCACACTTTTCTAAGACCCTTTTATTATAATTCATTTAAATATTCCCTTTTTTATCACTTACCAAGTCTTATTTCAAAGTGTTGTAAAGAGTTGTAACAAACTCTCACACTTTTCTAGACTTTACATCACTAATTCAACCCTTTCTCATGTTTAAATGACCCTTTAATGCACTTTTCGACCATACTTAAGTGTATTTTTGAGAATATTCTTGTTAAACCTTATTTAATGCACTTTAATTTTTGACACCCAGTGAATTTTCCCTAGTGGAAAAAATTCACCACCTGGGGCGACTTAGTCCCATTGGGCACAAAAATCACAATAATTTTAATTTCTTGGCGGGATTTTATTCTCTTACCCTTGAGGTCAACCTATGATGTGTTGTTTTTGGGAAATAATGGAAAATCAAGTATAAATAAGGGTTTTTCCTCTCATTTTAAGACCTACCAATCTATTCATTCTCAAGAACCTAATTCATTCAAGCATTCAAGCACTCTAAGCATAATAAAGTCATCCATTGGAGCACTTCATTACATATCTTCAGATTTACACATCAAGGGTTTGGTAAATTTATGACATTGCATGTTGTTTATTTATCATTCTCTTCTCATTTCATAGGGTTTGATTACTAAAGTGGGGTTTGACCAAGGAAGACCCCTATACTCTTCATTGGGTTTGATTACCAAAGTAGGGTTTGACCAAGGCAAACCCCTATACTCTAACCCTTAACCCTTTTTCCCCTCTTTGCATGTGTGTTTGTAGGTCTTGTATGCAGATTTGTCAAAGAGTTTGGTGTCAAAAAGTGGTCAAAAATCTATCAAATTCAACAAAGCCCTAATTGAAGCTTGGAGACCTCTTTCAGCCCATTTTCTATAGAATCAAGATCGAACACCTGTCAAAAAAGCAAGTGCAAACCAAAAGCTATAGAATCCTGTCCCGAAATTCTAGAAATTCTCAGGTGGACTAAGTCGCCATCTGTGGAAAATTAGTCCCACTGCTAGGCTTAAAAATTTATTTTTACATTTCTTAGTACCCATTTGGAAGATTCATGTTCCGACATATTTTCCCCGAAACTAGACTAAGCCGCCCAGCTTGGCGCAAGTGTCCTAGTCAACATTTCCAATCAACTATGTAGGATTCAAAAGCCTCTTTGCATTAGATTCTAGATTCTAGGTGTACCTCTCCATTTCTATTTAATTATTTCATCATTTACTTGCATTCTTAGGTGTTTTTGCATACATCACCGTGTTTTCCAGCACTCTACATTTCTTAGATTTAGCATCAATAAATCATCTTTCCTTTATTTTATTGCATTTAGACATCATATTTAGATACATTTCATCCCTCATAACATTAATCTTGAGTGTAGACATTAGCATTTTGGATCCATTTCTCTCCTTTTAGGTGAAAAACCTAGAAGAGCAAGAGCACCTTGGACACCCAAAATCAATGTCCACAATTGGACAAATTTTTGGGTTATCCATGGAGGGTAGAAATATTTTCAAAGATAGAAAGGTGTCGGAGTTGGAAATGAACAAATTATTCAAGAAGGATGGGAGAGATAAACTGACCAAACTCTCATCAAGAGGATATGATAGGAACGCCATCAAGCCAATTTGGGTCAGCATAGATGAGGTGATTATGTGGTATTTTACTCTTGATGGCAGGTTTACTTCTCTGTTTGGTTACCAATTTATCTTGCTAAACCACTTTCTCCATAAATAAATGATTTCAATTTTATTTTATTTTCTTGCTTCCCTTGAGTATGGTATAAATGAACATAACAAAAATTCTAAGATTCCTATTCCTCATGAAGGATTGGTTTTGTTAATTATGGAGTATATGAAATCCTTTTTTATCCCTACTAAGACTAATAAGGCTTCTTAAAACCATAATATATACCCACCCATATCGAGTGCACAACTTGGATATGTCCATTGATACTAAAGATAAAATAGAGGAAGATTGGATTACGGAGGAGGGTGATGGGGACTCTAAAGAAATTTATTCAACCCCCCCCTCTGAGGAAAAAACTAAAACTAAGAATACATATAAGAAATGTGATAAACCCAAAACCTCATGGATGGGGGGTTCCTTTGTTGGGGACTATGATATGGAGACAAATGTGCATTTTGTTGATGATAATAGGAAGAAGATAAAACCCAATAAGTGGGTTGATAAGGACAGCCTGGTGGGGAAGGTCAAGCAACTGAGAAAGGGAAAAAGAAGACCTCTCTTAGCAAGGGGAAGGACAGAGACAAGTCTAAAGGTAAAGAGAAAATGGAAGATTCTAGAAAAAACCAAGAGAGAGGTAAGCCTAAAGGCAAAGAGAAAATGGGTGAATTTGGAAAAAACTTGCATATTGATTTATCTCATAAAGACCAGGGACCTCCTTTGTATGATTTCTTTGAGTATTTTAATATTTTCAAAGCTAATCAAGAGAAAATTTACGATATGCTTGGTTTGTCTAATGAGGGTGTTGTGAGCCAATTTAAATTGTCCAAGTGGTTTTTCTAGAAATTAACCAGATTAATGTGAAGTTGTAGTCTCTTCAAAACAAGATGGAGAAGAAGGATGGAAATGAGGATTTCTCTAGGAACAAATATTAGAACAGCAAGATGTTAGCTATCTTGGAAGAATTGACTAAGGATGTTAGCCTAATGAAGAATGATTATGGGATTCATATCAAGGTTTTGGAGGATAAATTCAAAATTTTCATCAAAATCTAGAGAAGGTTGTGAAGGTTAGTCAAACTATTGTTGAGAATAGTGTTGATGGGCTCTACATTCTTAATGAAAATATAAAGAATTTGAAGGATGTTGATAATGCTAATGAGTTTATAGTTAAAGGTAAATAGGGTACTTCTTCTACTGGGGTGGAATCGAGTGTTCATACTTGTAGTCATTCTAGGAAACTCTTGAAAGCTCAAAAGAAAGAGCTGCAAGAGGTGGTCAACCTTCATAATTTCTTATACAAACAGGACATTGAAGCAACTAAGATTCTTAAGGAATTATAGTAGTGTGTTTTGTTTCTTTTTGTTGTCTTGTTTTGTGTTGATTCGTTGATGGTTGGATGTCAATTAGCTATTATTTTCTCTTACTCAGTGTTTCTTTGTAAAGGGTTTTAGGTCCCTTCAAAACCTGTTTTACCTTTAATAAAAAAAAATATTAAAATTTATCTTATGTTTATTATCATATTATCTTTTGCAATGTGGGAAAAGTGATAATAGGGTTTTACTAGGATTAGCCACCTTTCACTACAAAACATTAGAATTCAAATCGACAAGGGAATTAGATTGACTCCCAAATTTGAAGGTGATCCAATCAACCTTGGATCTCAATTATTTGGGGGGTTTGAAATGTATTTTTTATGAAAATGTAATGATGTAGCTAAATGGCTATGAGAATGCACTGTTCTTATGCAGATACAGAGAAACTAGAAAATAAAGTCAAATTTTGAGACCAGATCTAAAAGGGTATATTATTGTGCACCTGTGGTTCAAACCTAAGCCTAGTTTTGGAGGAATAAGTCACCTAGGGAGACTATGTCCTTGTTTATCAATTTGAAATTTGTTTTCACATTCCTTTGGAGCTAGATCGGAGTCTTCTTTCTTCTGAGTTTCACTACCAGATCTTCGTCAAATGCTAAGATAATTGAGTTTTCATATGTTTTCAAGTTGTAGAGTTTGAATGCAACAATGGATAAATAATCTTCAATCTCTCTCCAATATTCCTCATATTTGTAACATGCACATTCAAAGAGAGAGGAAGGGTTGTTCCATATAGGGGCTTGCCTCGGTCAAACCTTGTGTTGGTGTTTCCACCTCCACAATGGTAAAATTAATTATAGAGAGTTGATCATTTTGAGGGATAGAGGTTAAATGATAAATGAATGATGAATCAAAAATGGACTACAACTCACCTCTCAGACTTGATATCCTTGAAGGACTAAAGTCACACACATCACCTCAAGGCTTGATTACAAAATAACTTGATTGCTTGGAAGACCTATAAGGGTTAGTACAAACAAAATGATAGCATAAGCATGAAAAAACTCATGCATAAAATTTGGCATGATGCTTCAATGTTGAAATTTTGTAATAATTTTTTTTTTTTTTTTTTTGTAATAAATTTGTTCTTTACTTGATATTAATTGCTTGATAATGCTCTTGATTCTCAATTCTTGCTAGATAGATGGAAAATGATGAAATGACAAGGTATTTATATGCAATTAATCTAATTTCTCAAAAATTAAATCCCGACAGCCGAACATTGACATTTGAAATTCAAATAATAAAATTCCAACTCCAACATATTAAAAATTGAAGGCAAAATAGGGGGAACAAGTCACCTAGGGGGAATTTTTCCTAGCCCTATTTTACAGGGTGTAAATTGTCGAGAGAAAAATATCAAATGTTTGTCGTGGTTTTGTACATGGGTTTTCTTGGTAAATATCCAAACGAGCCATGAAATGCATGATTTAGGACATTAGATGTACAATTAGGTCCATCCACTTAGGAGTGAGCAAAATCTAGTGTGAAATTGTCAAGGTGATAATTTACGATGCTACATTTTTACATATTAAAACATTTATTTTATATAATATAATATATAAATTCTAGTATAATATATTATAATATTCTAATTTGATCATAAAAAATATTACATATATCACTTATATTATTATTTTTTTAAATTCATTTTTAGATCTAATGTAGCTTATAAAATAGCATTAAATATCATAAATGATAATATAATGAATAATATAATATATATAAATGTAATTATATAATAATATATAATAATATTATATATTTATTATTATATATTATATTTTACAATATTTATATATAATACGTTATTATACAAAAATTCTAGATCAAGATATGAAAATTTTGACTATTTCCCAGTTCTTGGTCAATTTGTTCAAAATTTGATTTGCTAATCTTAGTCTATTTTTGGTTGGCTTTTCTCTTTTCCCTCTCTTTTATTTTCACTCATTCAAGAGTCCTTTTCAAATTCTTAAAAGTATTTTTTCTTGCTTTCGGCAAGATGATCCTTAGACAAACTCTTTTTTGATAGAATGATAACTTCACTAACATCTCCTTTGACTAAAAAATATTCACTCTCTATTACATCAGCCAACTACTCCTAAGTTTTATTTTATTTCTTTATCTTTTTCAAAAATTTCCTCTTTTTTCTAACTCTTACGCTTATCGAACAACTTTATTTTTGAACATTTTCAGTTGAAGTGTTAGTTTCCAAACTTCATTCCCTATCGAAAGTCAAGCATTGGTCCAAAAGTTTTGATAATTTTTTAAGTTAGTGAACCTTCAAGTTCATCAATTGAAGAAGTAATTGATTACAAAAGAAACAAAAGAAGTGAAACGCTCAATTAGAAACTCAATTAGTTTGTGAAGTTCTTTCTTTTTCAAAAAGACTTTTTCTCACAAGATGATTACTACCAATAAAGAAAAGAAGAAGAAATTGGAATTTCAAGTGGTTCGTTAAGTGAAGAGTCCATCGGGAAGAAAACTCTTTTTTGGTAGAATGATAACTTCATTAACCTTTCTTTTTTCTAAAAAATCTTTGCTCTCTATAATATCAACCAATTTCTCCTAAGTTTTATTTTCTTTATTTCTTCCCTTCGGTGATTTTCTCTTTTCACTAACTCTTGCACTTGATGAACAACTCTTTTTTTAACATTTTCGTTGAATTCTTAGCTTCCAAACTTCGTTCTTGTTAAAAATGAATCATTAGTCCAAATTTTCTAATGATTTTCTAAGTTAGTGAACCTTCAAGTTTGTCAATTGAAGTCATAGATTACAAAAGAAACAAAATAAGTGAAAGTCTCAATCAATAATTGAAATAGTTCATGAAGTCCTTTCTTCACCAAAAATGTTGGTTAGGAAAAGATATAGAAAACAAAGAACTACAAACTGCTACAGAAAAAAAAAAAATAGAGTTTTATTTTTTTATAGTAAACACAAGTTACAGCAGCCTCTTTTAATAGAGGTCTTTAAGAAATCGATGAGAAGGATAACAGTGAATAAAATAGCTTTAAAACAAAGAAAGACAATAAAAATCCTATGTAATTTCTAATTTAATTGGTTACAAAAAAACTTCTTTTTTTTTAATCTCCTTATGCGGAGAAATTATTGCTTTATTCTAACACTCCCTCCTAATTTCTACCATTAATAGTTTCACCATTTACAATGCCCAATTTTTTTCTTAAATGCTCAAAAATATCCTTTTCTAACGCCTTGGTAAATATATCTACTAATTGATCTTCCAATCTGAAAAATTCTAGTTGAATTTTATCTTTATTCACCAATGCTCTAATAAAATGGTATCTTGTATCAATATGCTTGCTCTTCTTGTGAAATACATGATTCTTTGACAATGTGATTGTTGATTTTGTCACAAAATATTGGAGTTGGCTCCTCCTATGGTTGTAATAAATCTAACAAAACTTTCCTCGTCCAAATTGCTTGAAATTTTGCTAAGGTGGCTGCTACATATTTTGCTTCAGCTAATGAAAGTGTCACTATGGGTTGCTTCTTTGATACCCATGAGACTGCACCTATCCCACAATGAAAGATATATCCAGAAGTACTCTTCCCATCATCAATACTACCTGCAAAATCACTGTCAATATAACCAACCAAACCAAAATCATTAGTTGTGGAATACAAGATTCCATATCTTATTATTCCTGCCACATATCTCAATATCCTCTTCCCAACTTTCCAATGTGAGTGTTTTGGTGGTGCAGGGGCACCAAGCTCAATTTGTGAAAAGAAGGTCTAATGTTTAGTTTTTATGTGTTGAGTCTTGGTTTTTGTTAAATAAGGTCATAATAGACCATTTTATAATTTAATAAGTCAATTTAGAGGTCATTAGGTGGTTGGGTAGTTCAATTTGAAATATTGAAAAAACTTGTAAAATGTTGTCATTGTAAAATGCAAGAAAAGTTGCAAAATTGCATTAAGTTGGAATACCAACGGTTAGAAGTTCAAACATCAGTTAAGGTCAGTTGGTTTTGGTATTTTTTTCTATTTCAAGGTTAAATACTATGTCTTGGGTCGAAGAGAAAGGTTGTTGAAGGTTTTGTGAAGGAAAAACAATGAAAATCCCCTTATTTCTCTTGAATTTTTGTATGTTTCATTGAAGATTGCTATTGCAGACTATTATTCTTGCATGTGTAGGAATTTTATAGCTAGAAGTGTATTGTATTGTGTGAATATATATCTTAAGGTTGTTTTGGCTTTGTAGAGATTGAATTTCATCAGGATTTGAAGCTTTTACAGTCTTATTGTTGTAGACGGGTTTGTTATCTCTATTTGAGGGTTTAAAGCCCTTTAAAATGAAATGATACCCATTCCACTTACTGTACCTCTTGTATCTGGGTGGAATGGGTCCAATATGATAGGTTTAGATGGTAGGTTAAGATTTTTGAGCAGAGAGTAGGGTTTGGTGGAGCTTTTGGTGCTGCCCCAAGGGAATTTGAGTGGATTCTAGCTTGAAAATGGAGGTTTTGAATGGAATGTTGGTGAAATGGCAATGCTAAAGGTTGGATAATGATCTCTTTAGCATGTGCAGACATATGTGAAGGTTTTTTATTCTTTGTTAAGGCGATATTGGTTTGGAAACACATATTTTCAATAAACCCCTCCTAAAACTAGGCAAAATGAGGGTTTTGCAAGTAGATGACTTAGTGGGCATTTCCCATTTTGGAAATTGTTGATTTGGGCTATTTGAGACCTATGGAGAAAGTTTGAGTATATTTTTTCAATTGGGAAGGCGATTGGATAGGTATTGCTTTGTAAATGTGGCATAATTGGCCTATTGGGACAATGTAGAAGCCCTAAATTGAGATTGTTGATCCAAAGTGACCTATTGAGTGTTTGAGACATGTTTTTATAGGCCTTAAAGGGTGTCTAAAAAGGTGAAGGGTTTGTGGGTTAGAAGATATTTCTGCAAGATAAGTTCAAATAACTAGGTTTGTAGACCTACAAGGCAAATAGTGAAGTTGTGAAGGGAATCACCCTAGTTAGGGTTTGGAAGATTAAAGGCTAGTTGATATCAGTTGAATTTGTGATTGGTAATTGATTGCATCCCTACTCTACATTAGTTGGTATCAAATCATATGGTGTATATCTTTGAAGGGAAATAAGGTGTGAGGAAAAGTGGACAAAATGCCTCCTAAGGGTAACAATGTGGCCAGGAAGATGCAAGAGATGGAAGAGAAAACTAAGAGAGAGATTAGGAAGTTGAAGGAACTGCAAAATAGGTTGGTAGAAAGGCTGGAAATTGTTGAAACAAGTCAAAAGAGAGGAGTGGTTTTAAGTGATGAAAGTGACTCTGAAGAGGAAGAGGATGAAGAGTATGAAGATGTGGAAGAAGAATTGGATCCTGAAGAGAAAAATATGGCAAGGCTACTAAAGGAAGTTAAAGGAGATAAACATAAGGTAAAAATTTATTTTCCTATGTATGGTTATAACCTTAATGATGAAGAATTGCTAGATTATATTGCAGCCTTGGATAACTACTTTGAATGCGAGGATGTACCTGATGAACAGAAGGTGAAGATAGCAAAAACCAAATTGAAGGGGCATGCACTAGTATGGTGGGATTATGAACAGGCTGAAAGGAGAAGGAAAGGTAAGTCAAAAATTATTTCTTCGGATAGAATGGTGGTCAAATTGAAAGGTAAATTTTTACCAAGTGATTATGTAATTCAAATTTCTAAGAAGCTTCAAGATTTGAAATAAAGGGAAATGGATGTCAAAACTTATACTAATGAGTTTTATAAGTTGAGCATAAGAGAAAGTCACATGGATGATGATATTGTAGACACGTAAATTATCCTGATTGATATCATGCATTCGATCTTGATTAACATTGATTCTTCCTTGATCATGTCCAAACTAACCAATTAATTGAATAATATTTATTTAATTAATTCCTCCTAAAAATCAGATAATACATGTTATCAGGTTATTTCATTATTTTCCTCTTTGATTAAATAAATCAACTTTATTTAATCTTAATGTTCTTCATTTAATTGAATAAATCATTTTATTTAATTAAATTACTATCCTCTCATTTGATTTAAATAAATATAAATATCTAAATCAAATTTCAAATCAAACTAACTTCATCTAAGTTAATTAATTCTAATTAACTCCTAACGCTAATCCTCCATTCCTCTATCTTTTGCAAGTTACACATGTAAATCAATTTATTTGATTTATTAATTCCTCTATTTTCATTCAAATGTGGCATATTCTTGGAATACTCCACTTATTTGAATTCTCCCTCCCAAAGGACTTTTGTCCTCCAAATTGGCATTAAAGGCTCTTACATGTCCTCTCCATGAGCTAACTTGACATTAACTCCTCTTGCATCCCCTCTTGCACAAGTCACTTCTTCAAATTCAAATTCCACCTACATGTGTTTAGCATGCACATTGTTCAAAATTTTCTACACTCTCCTTCATTATCATGTTGACAAGTGGCACAATGCCATTGGTCCATCTTTAATCCCACATTCATCCTATTCCTCATTCTTCAATCCTTCTCCATTATAAATAGAGGTCTTCTCTATTTGATTTGGTATCCACAATCCATGTAATATCATTATGCTCATTTGAATCCACAATCATTCACAAGTTTATGCAAGGTTATTATAGTCATTTTGAATTCAAAGCATCCATTTTCATCTATATTTCATCCATGTTAGCATAAGAGTTCATCACTCATAGCAAGGTTATTGGAATTTTGTATCAAGGAGCACACAATCATCATCAAGCTTATCAAGGAATTGGGAAAGGGCTTCTTTCCACATCAAAGAAGCACCAATTCCCCCATGGGATGTTGGTTTGAGCATTTTGAATAAGATTTCATTATCTTTTTATTTGATATTTTACCTTGTTTTCTTATTCTTGTGTTTGAATGAATTTCATGGGGAATGTTTGGTTTAAACTTGTTTGAGGACTAATGTTTTCTTTTTTTTCCATGTTTGAACAGGTTTAGGCAAAGCATTCTACAGATATAGAAAAGGTGGCTAAATATCTCAGTGAGCTAAGGTTTAACATCCAGGATGAGTTGAGTTTGCACAATCCAAAGACAATTGAAGAGTGCTACCAAATGGCAATAAGGGCAGAAGAGAAACTCAAAAGAAGGAAAGAAAAATAAATAAGAGGGAGAGGTAGCAATTCAAGAGGAAGAGGCACATTTACCACTCCAAGGCAATCACAAGAAAGTCAAGAAAATTCAAGCAAGGTGCAAGAAAAAGTTGTTGATCAAAGGGGTGGATTTAGAGTTTTCAGAGGAAGATATGGTGGAGGTAGAAGTTCAAATACATTTTCAGGAATGTGTTATAATTGTAATCAATTTGGGCATCCTGCATTTAAGTGCCCTAAAAGACAAGGCTTTTCATGTCCCCAAAATCATGACATTTAGAAGCATAATTAAAATAGTTAACCATTTGATATTACATAATTATAATTGTCCAAGACAATATTACAATTATGAATATTATAAATATCATAAATATTATTGTGATATAATAAATATTAAAGTATATAATATAAATAGAAAATATAAATATAAAATAATATTATAATCATGATTATAAATGTAATGGATAATATATAATATTCATAAGAAAATCTAAATATTATAATCATTATAATAATATGAAATACGTAATATATATATATATATATTGGAAATGATAGAATGTGAAATATTAAATTATACATCCAAAATAAAATAAGAAAATAAATATAATCTAAAAATTATCAGTGTAATATTAAAATTAAAAATGTTATTTCTAATTACTGTCATGTTATAATAAACAAACGAATATTAAGAATCAAGCAACCTTAGCGATCCTCAAATAAACTAAAGGTACATAGTCAAACCTTATCAAGGATCGGTCAAAAGGAGATGACCTATGTTGTGAATCTGTTCTAAGCAAAGGGAGCAACGTATGGAGGAAAAGGGACATCCAAAAGCATCGACTACAAGAAAGAGAACGATGTAAGTCTGAAAGGAATCATCATAGATATATATCGGGCAATATATTATGAGCGCTCTGAAGCCATCAATAAAGTGAAGCCATCTCTTATCACTATCCAAGTATCGACATCAATTCTAATTAGCACGTGCCACATATGGTGAGGTGGGGTGGACTCTACCAACTTATGTGGATGATCAACCATTCATCGAATATCCTTGCTAAGTGTTTCTAAGACTACTGTCCACTATGTTGGTCTCCATGGCCATCACGGAAGTATCTACCATGCTATTCAATTTATAAACTTGACTCTTTATGGCCATCAACTTTAGTCAAAGATCATATTGGATTCGTTAATAACTGAAACACTTCCCTTGCTCAACATCAAAGCATATTAAATAATTTGTGGGGGATCTTCTGAAATTGATTATCACGTCCAATTACTAACAGGGAGGGCAGAGGAAGGAATATCTACTTATATGGAGGGACCTAATAATATCAGATGTGGGAGATTCTCAAGTTTAAGTGATACACTAATCTCTCTCATAGGTGGCTATTACTTATGGTGGATCGATGTTGCATAGAATATCACTGAAGATTATTCTTAGAACAACAATTATGTCTGAAGCCATCGATTATTATAAGTTAGTGAAAATTATTCATAAGACAGTCATTATCATTAAAAGTTAGTTGGAAAATAATAAATAAGAAAAGTCATCTCGATAGGCCATCACCTTTCAAAAGGAGGTGTCCTTAGTGTGGGAGAAGATATATATAAAAAGATAGTTAGACGTGTGGAATGGGAGTGTGGGGTTTACGAAATACAATTGGTAATCATATAATCTGAGTATCAGATTTATAGAGCTCTTTGAGAGCCTATGATCAAATCATAAAGAAAGTGTGGGCAACGAGAAGAAATCAGGGAAAGCATCTATTCTGAAATTGCATGTATTAAGAGATAATTTTAGAAACGACAAACTAAAGGGGTCTAACATCTTATTTAATTCAAAGGAATGAATTCAATTTATAAAGCAGAGCCATCTCATTGAAAATGGATACATTATTATTTAAGATAGAGTTTATGCTATTTTGGAAACTTAATTCAATCTGATAATTATTGGTTGACAATTTGTGTCAACCCAATAAGGGGTAAATTGAAAAATAAGTGATCTAGACATGGGGACATTAGAAGGCTCTACTTCAAGTGGAGGTGAAAGGAGGAATCAGTTGGTGCATGAGGATGATAGTGAAAGTGTGACTTCACCTAATCAACTTGCTGCTCTAGAAGTTTTAGAATCATTGATGGTGAGAAGAACATTACTCCAATCATCCAAGGAGAAGGAGATGACTCAAAGAAGACAATTGTTTAGGACCACCTGTAAATGCAAAGGCAAGGTATGTAAGGTAGTGATAGATTTTGGTTCTACTGATAACATGGTGTCAATTGAAATGGTAGATAAACTGCAATTAGATAGAATATCTCATGAAACACCATATAAAGCATCTTGGGTAAATAATAATCTATCAATTTTAGTTAATGAACAAGCATTAGTTGAGTTTAGTATTGGTGGCTATAAGGATAAGGTTCTTTGTGATATTTTACCAATGGATTCTTGCCATTTACTACTTGGAAGGCCATGGCAATTTGATAGGCATTCACTTTATGATGGTAGTCACAATACTTACACCATTGAAAAGGATGGTATTACTTTCACACTAACACCATTGTAGGAGGATGATAAAGCAAAGGGTAAGGCAGAAAAAGTGATAATGATTGGAAAGAAAGAGTTTGTGAACATAGAGGAAGAAAGACATGAAAAGATGGAAGCCACTTCAAGGCTTGAAGGTACTGAGATGGAAGAGATAAAAATTAATTTGATTTTGATGATAAAAGAAGGTGAAAAGGTGAAAAAGATAGTTCAAGAGAAGGTCAAGGATGAATTGACCATGAAGGTGCAAGATTGCTTAGAAAATTTTGATGGGATTGTAGTAGGGACAATGATTTTTCCATTGAAAGCAAAAGAGGTGAAGGGGTAGTCTAATACTATCAACACAGAGACTTGTAAGTCTTATGATACAATGGTATTTGGGGTAGAAAGTTCAATGACAGTGATGAAGATAAAAGGTGAAATGAGTAGTGGTGTTTGGCAAGGCCAAGAGAGTGAGTTTCATTATGATTCAAAAGTGAAAGGAAGGGAAGTCAGAGGCAAGGTTGATAGAGGCCAGTGTGCAGGTGTCAAGGCATGTACAACATCAGTTTATGATGGTAAAAAGGTCAAGGAACATACATCAAGATAGTTTGCAAAGGTGAAGCAACATTAAAGTGGCAACAAGTTCAAATATACAATTAATGGTTTCAATTTGCAGTCCCTGGTACAATGGAAAGGATCACCACTTGAAGGATAATTTTAAGGTCAAAGAGATTTTGGGAAGAAGAATAATCTACAACAAATCATTTCCAAAGGGACTTGGAACAATTTTTAGGTTGGTTGTATGGTGCAGGCACACCAAGCTCAATTTGTGAAAAGAAGATCTAATGTTTAGTTTTTATGTGTTGAGTCTTTGTTTTTGTTAAATAAGGTCATAATAGACCATTTTATAATGTAATAAGTCAATTTAGAGGTCATTAGGTGGTTGGGGAGTTAAATTTTCAATATTGACAAAACTTGTAAAATGTTGTCATTGTAAAATGCAAGAAAAGTTGCAAAATTGCATTAAGTTGAAATACCAATGGTTAGAAGTTCAAACATTAGTTAAGGTCAGTTGGTTTTGGTATTTTTTTCTATTTCAAGGCTAAATAATATGTCTTGGGTCGAAGAGAAAGGTTGTTGAAGGTTTTGTGAAGGAAAAACAATGAAAATTCCTTGATTTCTCTTGAATTTTTGTATGTTTCATTGAAGATTGTTGTTGCTAACTATTATTCTTGCCTGTACAGGAATTTTATAGCTAGAAGTGTATGTTATTGTAGGAATATATATCTTAAGTTTGTTTTGGCTTTGTAGAGACTGAATTTCATTAGGATTTGAAGCTTTTACAATCTTATTGTTATAAACGGGATTGTTGTCTTTGTTTAAGGGTTTGAAGCCCTTTAAAATGCAATGAAACCCATTCCACCAACTGTACCTCATATATTTTGGTGGAATGGGTCCAATATGATAGTTTTAGATGGTAGGTTATGATTTTTTAGCAGAGAGTACGGTTTTGTGGAGTTTTTGGTTCTACCCCAAGGGAATTTGAGTGGATTCTAGCTTGAAAATGGAGGTTTTGAATGGAAGGTTGGTGAAATGGCAATGCTAAAGGTTGGATAATGATCTCTTTAGCATGTGTAGACATATGTGAAGGTTTTTGAGTCTTTTTTAAGGTGAGATTGGTTTGGGAACACATATTTTCAATAAACCCCTCCTAAAACTAGGCAAAATGAGGGTTTTGTAACTAGATAACTTAGTGGGAATTTCCCATTTTGGAAATTATTGATTTGGGCTATTTGAGACCTCTAGAGAGGGTCTGAGTAGAGTTTTTCAATTGGGAAGGTTATTGGATAGGTATTTCTTTGTAAATGTGGCCTAATTGGCCTATTGGGATAGTGTAGAAGCCCTGAATTGAGAGTGTTGGTCTAAAGTGACCTATTGATTGTTTGAGATATGTTTTTGTAGGCCTTAAAGGGTTTCTAAAAAGGTAATTTTTTTGTGGGTTAGAAGAGAGTTCTGCAAGATAAGCTCAAATAACTAGGTTTGCAGACCTACAAGGCAAATAGTGAAGTTGTGAAGGGAATCGCTCTAGTTAGGGTTTGGAAGATTAAAGGCTCGTTGAAATCAGTTGAATTTGTGATTGGTAATTTATTGCTCCCTACTCTGCATCATTTTGTGACTCAATGAATCTTGAGATTAGACTAACCCCATACATGATATCTGGTCTCGTAGTTGTAAGAAACATCAAGCTTCTAATTAGTCTTTTGAAAATTGTAGAATCAACATTCGACCTTTTATCTTCTTTGCTAATTTTAGTGCATGTTGCAACTGGTGTAGATGTTGGCTTATAATTCAACATCCTAATCATTTTCAACACATCTTGTGCATATTTAGATTGAATAATAAAAATTTCTTTATCTGATTGAATAACCTCAATGCCCAAAAAATACTTCATCAAACCCAAATTTGTCATCTCAAATTTTGTCTTCATTGTTGATTTAAATGTGTCTATAGATAAATTTCTAGTGAAAATTAAATCATCAACATATAAACACATAACCAAAATCTGACCTTCTTTATTGATATTTGTGTACAATATAGGCTCACTACTGCTTCTGGGGTGATCCCATAATAGTGGTTTACAATTTTTGGCCAAACTAGACACTTAAATTATTATTTTTAACTGAATCTTCACATTCGGGCACCTATAGCGGCTAAACTGTGAGGAATTTGAAGATGGTGTAAACTAGAGTCTCATCAAATTTTGTCTGTAGATTCTAAAAATATTTTTTTCAAAAATTTTGGAATCAAATTTCACTTCTTTTTCCATCTCCCACAAAAATTGATTTTTTCAGAAGACAACATTTTTAAAAAGTGACGCACACTGTATAACGCGTAAATTTTTTTCCATGAAGGATAAAATTCTAATTTTTCAAATTTAGATTTGTAACTCTTGATATCCAGTGCTTCCACTTGGTTAGATAGTTTTTTATTGAATATTTTTTCCTTAATCAAGTTTCAAAGTCAAATGAATTACAATTTAGACACAACTAATCGTATAACGATAACTTTTTGTATATGTCAAAAATTTTATTTTATTTTTTTGTTGATCAGGGACTTTAATATATGCTGCACTCATATTTTTCAATTTTTTTTGATAATCTTCATTTTTCCACATGTGAAGAACAAAGAAATTCATTTTCATGAAAACTCTATGTTTAAATAAAACCTAAAACAAATACATAACAAAACCAAACATATTAAAATTATATTCATTGATAGATTATTCTGAGGAATACCATAATCATTTGAAATAAATTTTAAATGAATTCATTTGATCCCCCAAAAGCTAAATCAAAAGTGATTTTTTATCAGCATTTTGATAGGTGTAAAGGAGACGCATTTATAGGTATGGTTTAAAACTAGCTAGGTTCTATCCAAGGGGTTTGATCTAAGGTGATTTGATCAAACCCTCTTCAATTGGAATCCTTAAAATGAAACTTTTTAAGGCTTAAATCATTATATTTTCTAAAAATATGTGATTTCAGCTAAAATTCGTTCCTCTCAGGAATTGTAAACCACTATTATGACAGCACCCTTTGTTGAATCCATTACTTTGCATGTATGAATCAATTCTACTATACCATGCTCTTGGAACTTCTTTGAGACCATAGAGTGCCTTCCTCAATATATAAAACTTGTCTTCATGTCCATGAACTTCATAACCTAGTGGTTGTTTCACATATACTTCTTTTAGAAAACCATTTAGAAAAGCTAATTTAACATCCGTTTGAAATACTTTCCAATTATTTTGTGTACTTATTGCTAATACCATTCTAATAGTATCTAGTCTAGCAACTAGAGCAAATGTTTCATTGTAATCAATTCCATACTGTTGTGCAAAACCTTTTGCTACTAACCTTGCCTTATGTTTTTCAATTTCACTTTTTGTATTAAATTTGATTTTGTAAACCCATTTGACTCCTATGCAATCTTTACCTTCAGGTAGATCAACTAGCTCCTATGTGTTATTTCTCTCAATGGAATTCATCTCTTCATCCATAGCTTTGATCCAATATTCTTCCTTAATTGCTTCTTCAAAATACACAAGATCATGAGAGAATAATGCAAAATTTGAGCACAAATCCAAATTATCTTGTCTTTGATCATATATCTCTTTCAAACTTCTCATTTTCTTACCTTTATATTTTTATCTTAATGAGCCAAGAGTAGGATTTGATCCATTACTTACTTGTGAATTGGGAGTAGGATGATTTGTATGAGTAGATGATTCACCTTGTACAATATTTCTTGGAGTTCTTGTTGGAGTATTTATTCCTGCTTGTGGATTTGATTGATCGCCTTGCACAATTTTCTCTTTAGGTTCTTCATCATTCTTTGGTATTAGTGCTTCAATTGTGATTGATATGTCAATGCTACTATCCCATGCTTCTTCTTCCTTAAATTTGACATCTCTGCTAATAATCACTTTCTTTGAAATGGGATTATACAATTTATAAGCCTTTGATTGCTCACTATAGCCAATGAAAATAAATTTTTCACTTTTATCATCCAAGTTTCTTCTCAATTCAGATGGCACTACATTTGAATATGTAACACATCCAAAAATTCTCAAATCAAGTACACTATGCTTCTTACCATTTCGTGCTTCTTGTGGAATTTTTTCCTCGACACTCTTCGTAAGACTTTTGTTCAAAATGTATACTACACAAGCTACTGCTTTTGCCCAAAAAATATTAGACAAGTTTTTATTCTCCAACATGCTCCTAGCCATTTCCACTATGGTTTTATTCTTCCTCTCTGCTACACCATTTTGTTGTGGTGTGTACCTTGTTAATTGTTTCTTGATCCCATGATATCTACAAAAATATAGAAATTCATTAAAATTAAATTCACCACCTCTATTTGATCTGAGTACTTTGATATATTTTCCACTTTGATTTTCCACCATAGACTTGAACTCCTTGAATTTGTTGAAAGATTCATACTTCTACTTGAGAAAATATACCCATGGCTTCCTGCTAAAATCATCAATGAAGGTTAGGAAATAAATACTACCTCCAAATGATGGATTTTGCATTGGTCCACATAAATCACTATGAACTATCTCCAATAATTCCCTCACTCTATAAGAGATTCCTACAGGAAAACTCTCTCTATGTTGCTTTTCCAAAATACAACTCTCACATGAATTTGTTGGTTGCTCTATAGATGGAAATCATTTTACCATTTGTTTTTTTTGTAACAAACTTAAACCTCTAAAATGTAAATGTCCATACCTCAAATGCCATAGCCGTGATTGGTGTAACTACACAGTTTTGAAATTGTCTTCTTCTTCTCTTTGGGTGCACTTAATTTGAAGGGGGAACATTTTATTCTTGGTAATCTCCATTCTTGCAATCGACCTGTCATTTGGAAATCTATCCAATATTGTGAAAACATTATTCATAAAAGATACCCTATAACCCTTTTGTACTAGTTGTCCAACACTCATAAGGTTATGCCTTAGTCCAAGTACAAAATAAACATCAGGAATAAAATTTCTTTCACCATTTCTTGATCTTGTACACATTTTTGGATTAGATTGTGTAAGAGTTTTTTGCATCAACGTTTTGGATCACACTCCATGATTCATCATCAAGATGAAAGAGCTCAAGGAGAAAAGTAGTTGGTTGCAGACCAAGAACAACATAAATAGGAAAACCAAAGGGGGGAGAAAGGAGGGGAAGGGAAGGCTATCCAATGACCAAAGAAGACAAGACAAATAAGATTTAAAAATAATAAAATAGAAAAAGAATATCAAGGAGACAAAAAATCCAAAATTAATAAAACAAATTAAGATGAAGGAAAAAATAAGGCTAAAGAATGACAACACTAGAGAGAGGGGGGAATAAAGAGGAAGAAATGAAACTAGATAAGAAAAGAGAGAGAAAAGAAAATCCAACATAATTAAAGTCTATTTGAAAAAAACAATACAAAAGATAAAAATTTGAAATTTAAAAAAGCTATACTAATAAAAGAATAAAAGATTACATACTAACACTTATGTTATAGTTTAATTACAAAATTAAAATTAAACTATAACATGAATGTTGAGAATGTAAAAGAGCAAGTTTAAAAGACAATTAAAATGGAAGGAGACTAAGGAAATGAAATTATAAAATGAAATACATATTAATGAAAAAATAGATAAGAAAATAAGTTAAAAATAAAACTAATTCTACCCCACTTAATAGAAAAAACAACTAATATATAAAATAAGATTGATTAAAAAAAAATCAAATATAAAAATAAAATAAAGACCAAGGAATAAGTTTAATAGAATTAAAATGAAATAAATATTAGAGACAAATATGAAAAGAAATAAATTAAAAGTAAAAACTAATAGATAAAATAAAAATAAAGGAGACTATGGAATTAGTTTTATAGAATATAAATAAATAAATATTAGAGACAAAAAATAAGAAAAAAATGAAAATTGAAAATAAAACTAAGAGCACACCACTTCAAAAGAAAAAGAGCCAAAAAGGAACGGGCAAGGAAAGAAAGAATTTCAAATCAATTAAAATAAGTAAAGGAAAAGCATAGACTACAAAATCAAAAAAGAAGACAAAATAAAAACAAAATAAAGAAAAAGAGAAATTAGAGCTAGAAATATAGAATCAAGAAAGAAAAAGATAACACCCCCAAACATAGAAAGAACAAACATTAAGGGAGGAATAAAGCAATAAATTCAAAAAAATAAAGAGACAAGAATGCAATAAATTGAGGAAAAATTAAAGATGAAAATGAACAAGCAACAAATTACAAACCAAAATAGATCAAAGTAAGGAAAAACCACAAGCAAAAACACACAAAAAAGGTTGAATAAAGACAACAAAGAGGAAAAGAAGAACGAAGGAGGGAGAACACAACTAAGAATAAATAGGACAAAAAATGAACCTAAGAGGTAGAAGATCACCCACGAGCCCAGGGGACCACAGGATGGCTAGGAATGCAAGGAGTAATAAATATTTCTTGTCAAAATATTTATTACTCCTTTACACATTACAACCACTTTATTATCATTTCCCAATTTCACTTCAGACTTTATAGAATCATCAAGACTAGCAAACAAGTCTTTATTCCTTGTCATATGATTATTGCATCCACTATCCAAAAACCAAATATTTCTAGTGCTCTCTTGTGTAACATGACATGCGATGAACATACTTTCAAATTTAGATGTATATTCATTTGTGTAATTTGCATTCTTCTTGTCCATATCTCCTTGTTTCTTTCTATGTTCATAAGCATAATGACCATATTTTTTGCAATAATAACAGTGAATGTTAGATTTATCAAACCTTTGTGAATTTTGATTAGAATGATTGTTTCCATGTCCTCTATTTTTGTGGTTTTGATTATTCCTTTTGTAATAACCCTCATGTTGTTGTTACTTTCAATATACTCTTTTATGTTGAGTTGTGTACTTGGGATTGTGATGGTGATTGTTTCACCAGTTTGATTTGTGTGAATTTACAGTTTAGTTTGGTTGGATGCACATGATACTGATTATGATGATTTATGACATATGATATGTGGTGTTCGTACTATCTGGATATGTTATTGTTTTTATGTGGAACTATGTTGTGATGACATGGTTTTATGCTTATTTTTGGATATGGATTATGATGTGTATTCTAGTGGGTCTTGGTGAAAGGATGGGGTAGCATCACTTGCTCACAAGTTCCCTACTACACCGTGACTACCTTTCACGGTGTGTCTATACTAGAGATTTATATGTTACTTGACGTTGGTTTTCATGCAGGATGTAGATACTGGACACCAACTCCACCTGCATTGTCAGGTCTGAGTGTGTCCCACAAACCCAACGGGTATGAAGTTGAAAAAAAAAGGAGTTGATAAGGAAGTGTCCCCCTCTAAGTTTGTCACCCCATTGTTGTGTCTAACGATGTCGTTGTCCATGACCCCGTCTTCATTTCAGTATTGTTTGTGTTGGTCATTTATTTTAATCTTTTTTTATGTTTGATATTTCCTTGGTAGATTATTAATGTTATTTAATTAAAAGAATTAAATAGTTAGACGAGTGTTGTTAAGTTAATTATTAAATTTAAATTCATTAAGTTTTAAAGTTTGATAAATTAAATGTTGTTATTTTATTTAAAGGATGAATAAATAAATTGGGTGAATAACATTTCTATAATTATAAATAGTTATTTTGTAAAATGAAATAAAATAATTTAATGATTTGTTGTTAATTATCAAGTGGAGGATAAATATTAAATAAAGAGATTTTTTATTAATTTTTGTGAGATAATTATGAGCTTTAAATCAAATAAAAATAAAAGCGAAGGATTTCATCGAAATGGGGGAAAAAAAACAGGAAAAGAAGAAAAAGGACAAATGCATGTTCACTTTCTATTCGAAAATTAAAAGGCTATGGAAACTTGCTACTTTGATTTATTTTTGTTTTCAAAAATTAAAAGATTTTCTCTTAATTAATTGGAGAAAGGAAAGAAGTTTTCTTAACTTGCATTTTTTTGGTGTGGTTTTGGAAGAAGAAACTTGTCTGCAAAAATATTCTGGCTCCCTTATCTTTCTCTATAAGAAAAAATTATACAGAATTGAGTTTCAAGGAAAAATTGAAAGTTGTTGAGGAAGAAGGGAGAAATTCGTGAAGGGTTGTTTTGAAAGAGCAAGGAGGAGTTTGTTGTGCACATCACTCTATTTTCAAAGCGTAGGACTCCAGGTTCATTAATCGCTATCCATTTTAATGGATGTTTGAAATTGAATGTTTAGATCCATACTTGTTTTGGTGTTCGTAGAGTAAATGGTTTATGTTTTCTTGGAAAATCTATGTTGTTTGAAAACTAAGAGTGTTTGAAAATCTACTTGAAATGTTTTAATTTCGTTGCTTGGCTGAATGCAAATCTTTGCTTCAAATAATAAAAAAAGAGCTTGTGTTTTCTATTCTTATCTTCAATTTGAGTTGGGTGTGAAAAAGGATTGTTTGATTTGGTTTTTTATCCTTCACCCGTAAGTTTCCTTCTAGCGTTGTGATTTGTTGATTGAAAGCCCTATTGTTTCTCTCTAATCCATTTTGTTTATTATATTTTGGTGCTGGAGAAATTGCAATTTTCGACTGGAGAAAATTTGTGTGTCTATTGAAGAAAATTGCTATTAATTTTTGTGAAATTTAGATTTTTATTTTAAGAAAAATATATACATTTATAAATTATATTTTGTTCAAAAATATATATATACATACTTTGTTTTAAGAAATCTTGTTTGTATTTTTTTAGGATATGGCAGGTTGAGGGAGGGACGGCTTTGGCTGCACCCCCAACTTCCCCCCCCCCCCACATTTCCCCATGCCTGGCTATATTTATGTTGGACTATGTAGCAGCCTTGCAACGGCTGCACACAGCATCTCAAGCGGTTGTTGTGCACGGCCTCCCTAAATGGGGAGGTTCACAGCCTCCTCAAAAATGTTTTATTTTTTATTTTTTATAAATTGTATTTTTATTATTAAATTATTATATATATTTTATAATTAAATATATATGCATATATATATATATATATAATATATATGTATGTGTTATATATATATGTTATGCATATATGTATATGTATATGCATATATATACATATGTATATGTATATATATATGTATATGTATATGTATATGTATGTATATATTTAGATTTATACTTGGATGTAATTGTGTAAATTAATTGCTATGATAGGCTGAATTAAAAAGCAAGTGCATATAATAAATGATATTGAAAGATCTTTATTAAAATATACATATATTTATATAAAGTTGGATAAACTAGATGCTTGCATTTCATGGATGGAATTGTGCCTTTGTAGTTGCAAATTTTTAGATGTAATTTTAGAATTTGTGGAAATTTATTTTAATATTAAATTTTCCTCAAAATAAGTTTATTTTAAAAATGGAGTTAGAATGTTGCTATGGATATTCTGTAAAATCCGATTGTTGGTTTAAAACAATTTCATGTTTATAACTGTATCTTGAGGTTATGTAATTGGATTTGTTCTTTATTTTTCCCCATGGGTAATTTTCTATTTTCTTTGAGTTGGTATATGGACATGTGGGAACCCTCAAGGTTGTATTATCCTATGTAGGAGTCTGAGGTTATTTGGTCTTTAAAAGGCTTCCAGAGGTGAGAGTAAGTTGTTGTTCAATAGTTTATTTTTTTTTTGGCATTTGACAAGGTTCTGATCAAAATTGCGATTATGAGTTATGCTTGGGTTGTACCTATTTTCATGAATATATATGTATATGGTTGTTGGCAAGATGATTGTGCCTCGTGTATGTTTTGATTTTGAGATTTGGTACTTCTTTGTGCTGGTACAACCCCTTGGAGCTTTGGTTTTGTGGTTTGGGTTTCTAGGGAGAGTGGCTCTTCATGGGGGTCAGCGCACAAAGGGGCAACCTGGATAACCCACGCAAGAGTTAGTGTAATAAGTGATAACTTAATTAAATGAATTAGGGGGTTTGGGTAGAAATAACATTAACAAGATAAGTAAGGATGCCTTGTCCACCCGTTAGGGCTTTCGCAGGTTAAGGGTGGACTGAGAAGGTCATGGTTGGCAAGGTCGTTACCTCATCTCCATGAGAGGTTAACAGTTCTGCATGAGTCACCCTATGGGACCAGTGCCTAGAGAGGTAGCCAAGATAACCATAGATGGGGGTCGATGCCTTGAGAAAGGCAACCAGGATAACCCATGTTAGGACCGTGCGATGACACTCTCCCCTAGCATCCCCTTGATTTGTAATCTTTGCAAGCCTTTGGAAGTGGTCTCTTGATGTTGTTTTTTCCTTTGTATTTTCATGTCACTCTTGGTTGGAGTTGAGTCTTGTTGTTTTCTGTTTGGATGATCTTGGTCGAGGATCCCTCCTTGTCTACTCCTAGCATGGATGGTGAGTTTTCTAACTCATGCGGTCAGGTGGAACGTGCTATGCACGCCATTGGGTTCCCTGTCAGCAGTCGTGTAGTACAGTACAGTGTAGTGCTTTCCAGATGCAGCTTGATCCAGAGTTCACTTTGTTACCAAATGTATATTTTGTGTTCTGGTCATACTTTTGTATTGATGTATTGCTCCCACATGTGTTGGGAAATTTTATTATGTAAACACATGTAATTATTCATGTGATGTAATGGAAGCAGATGTAATGTATAATTATACTTTTTATTTCCTCCTTGATCAGTGATAATGGTTATCGCCATATAAACTTGTTGTATTTGTGGAAAATGTTTATTACATTCCCATCATTATAATATATGTATGTATGGTTACTATATTGATTTAATCTTGTCATACTGGTTTATCCCTTGTGAATGTTTTAATGTTAGCATTATGATGGTTTATATTAATATGATTCAGAATTTTGTTTATTATCTTTTTGTCATGGGTTAGAATATGTAATGTTACCTCATGTACCCCAAAGGACTTAGGCAATTAACTTGTATTCATTTAGTTGAATTATATGCAATGGAATCTTAACATACATACCTTATATGTTTTTTTTTTTTTAAATTATGTGTTAATTGTTGTCCTTTGGGGTTTGTGCGACGAGACGTTACACCTTTCACCTTGATCTAGATTATTCTTTTTGTGCCTTGATCTAAATCACTTCTACCACCTTTGCCTATAAATCTACCTCTTCCTATAAAGCTTGACCTTCCTCTTCCTCTATCAGATGATACCTGAGACTTGAAAGCATTCTCAATAGAAGTATTGTTGTTTCTATTCATTCTGGACTCATGTGTTAACAAAGGTCCAATTAATTCATCTATTGATAATTGTGTCAAATCCTTGAATTCCTCAATTGCTACAACTATAGCATTAAATTTATTGGATAAACTCTTGAGAATGTTTTCTATAATCTTATGATCTATTAAATATTCTCCATTAGATCTAATTTGATTTACAATATTCATGAACTTACTCATCAATTGATCTATGGACTCAGATTCATTCATTTGCAAATTTTCAAAACTTCTTCTAAGAGACTATAGTTTAGCTATTTTCACCTTTGTAGTACCTTGATAGGTTGTCTCCAAAATCTCATGTGCTCTCTTGGATCTTGTTGCTACAAGTCTAGGAAAGATGGACTCATCCATTGCTTCCTGAATTAAAAATAAAGCTTTTGCATCCTTTTTCTTGTTGTCTCTAAGTTGATCTTTTTCTCCCTATGTTAATGCTTGAAAGGCTGCCTAATCTTGTGGCTCTGCAAAACCATTTTCTACCAAATCCCAAACATCTTGTGAACATAATAATTTTCTCACCACTTTGTTGGTTAGGAAAAGATAGAGAAAACAAAGAACTACAAACTGCTACAACAAAAAAAATAGAGTTTTATTTTTTCTGATAATAAACACAAGTTACAGCAACCTTTTTTAATAGAGGTCTTCAAGAAATCGATGATAAGAATAATAGTGAATAAAACAACTTTACAACAAAGAAAAACAATAAAAATCCTACCTAATTTCTAATTTAATGGGTTACAAAAAAAAATTGCTATTTTTTTTAATCTCCTTATTCAAAAAAATTATTGCTTTGTTCTAACAAAAAACACTTGTTCTTGTAAGATGACTACTGTCAACAAAAACAAGAAGAATAAATTGGAATTTCAAGAGGTTCATTAAGTGGAGAGTTTGTTGGAGAATAAAGTTTATGATCATGTTTTCCACCGATCATTTAAAGATTCCTGCATTTATTAGTTCATGTTGATAGGCGGGTTATCTATTGCATTTGTTGAATTTGATTTAGCAATAGTTGCTTGGCCAATCATATTTTATTGTTTAAAATATTTTTTTCTTTTCCCTATAGTTGGGATTTAAGGACATATTTTTTGTATTTGAAAAATATGATTTATCTCTTTTTTTGTTGGTTGGAGTAGGGCTATTATTAATTTTCATTTAATTTAATTAGGAAAATTAGGGGACATTATATATTGTGGAAAATATTTAATCCATTGGTGCAAATGTTGTGAGGTGGCGGCCTCGTGCGTACTAAAGTAGTGAATGCATGTTTAATGTATTAAATGCAAATTTTGGGAGATGTGGTCGACGGTTGGTGGGTACATAGGCAATGATTGCATAGTTAATTCATGAAATCTTAGGCGAGTGTTGGGTTTCTATTTGTGTCTAATTTCATTTGTTTATTGTTTGTTGAAAAGCTTGTGAGTTTTTAGTTGGGCTTGAACGCAGGAGGATTCAGAGGACCAGTGGACTACCAATGAGTGGCTAGTGTGTTTGTTTATGATATTTGACAACTAGAAGTATTGCTTGTTGTTAGAAGGGCTAATGGGGCAAATGGGTAGAGTAGATGGCATGTGCAAATTGTGGGAGTTGTGTTGGAGAGTTGGTTGGTATGCAAGAAGTGAATGCATAGTTAATTTATGAAATCTTAGGCAAGCGTTGGGTTTTATTTGTGCTAATTCTCATTTTTTTATTGTTTTTTGAAAATCTTTTGTGTTTTTAGCTTTGTTCTCTTCTCGTCCATTTTCTTTATTCTAGGAACAATGTACTACCGGTGAGCAACTTTTTTGTTTGTTTATGATACTTGTAGCTAGAAGTATTGGTTGTTGTTAGAAGGGATAAGGGGGAAAATGGGTACATTAGATGACATATATGGTCACAGGAAAGACTGAATTCTTTGGGAAAGGTTTATTCATTGCTTGGGTGGCGAGCAACCTATCAGCAAAGCTCACAAAATACATAACATGTTCCTAGCTTTTTTCCCAAAGGCAAGTTACTATTGTAATCAATCCATAGTTGCTACATTTGATGCGTTCAGGTGTTGTCCACTGCGAAGGCATTTAATGCATTGACTATTGTAAGGTAGGGGGACCTCCATGTGCAAGACCCTAGGTCATAGAGGGTCAAGATGTAGAAATTTTCCCTAACTTACCTCAGCTAAATGGAATGTTTAGGGTATGAGAATGATGAGGACTATGGAGTCTTACAACCACTCTACAATTCCAAGTTTTGAAGTGGGGCTAGGTGAGCCAGTTTTCAAGTTCAACACTCAGGGAGCTCTCTGCTCGAGGATAGAAGTGCGGTCCTTGGATGATAGCGTGGTGCGCTGGCGTCTCTAAAGTACGCTAGTGTCCGTACGGCCAGACAGCAAAAGAGAAAAGGTTAAACCTATTAAAACAGGCTAACAGACCAGCTAACAATTACTAAAGGGTCAAAATAATGAGATTAAGTAAATGAAATATTCTTTAATATGGTAAAGCAAAAATATGAGATTCAAGGTGGCAATAAGGATCTCACAAAAGAACTCGTTCTCCAGCTAGCTCCTCGAAAACACGTCCACCTACACACACAAAAAGAGGAAAATGTTGGGTGGCTATATAGGGGCCTGCCTACTCAAACCCCCATTTAGGTGTTTCCACCTCCACGGACAACCAAAGAAACGAGATAAAGAAAGTAATATAGTGAAAATCACTACAAAATAGTAAAGTGCTAACTCAACCAAGTGATAGAAGGAAAGAAAGGGAAGCTTACCACCTCCACCAAGAGCACTCAAGGCTACTTGGGGGAGAAAATGAGAGTACTCGAGCCTCTACTACAATGGTGTTTCATTCCCAACTTGTTCTACCAAAGATGGAGTGTTGTGTTTGCTGCAATGGAGAGCTTGAGTGCTTGGAGTGAGTGGAAGTGAGCTTGTGAAGTGATAGAATGAGTGCTTGAAGTTGTGAAGAAGCTTGTAGAAGTTAGAATGCATGTTGAAGGGATGAATTTGAAGAAGGAATGAAAGAAACAGACATATTCAGGTTGGTTGGCCAAAGGGGGTGTTACAACTTGACACCCAATGAGAAGTGTAATGCCTCTGCAAGTTCAGCTGCAGGAATATACCAGGGACGTAAGCATGTCGTGTGGGAATCCCCAATAGAAACACCTCCACCGACGCTCAAAACAGGTGCCAAGTGGGATGCAAGCAATGGGCTTAGGTGGAATTAAGCCTTTGATCTTGGTTTTCTAAAGTGGAGAGGGAAAAAGGGGGAATTTGCACATGGGGTGAAAATTCACTCCTATACATTTTTCCCCCACTTTAGTGAGCACCAGTATTGATGAGTGCTCAGTAAAGTATTTTAAGAAGAGTGTAAGGTTAGAAATGTATACCTAAACCGTCAAGGAAGCAGAGCTCAATCTAGCGTACCTAAAGGTGCAAGGCAAGAAAAGGACTTCATAGTTGCTTGGAACTATGAAGTTGAAGAGAGAAAGGGCCTTACAAGTTCTCGGTCATGTAAGGAAGGTGTCCCCCAAAAAATATAGCATCGAGGAGACCCAAAGAAAGTGCCCTATAGGCTCTCAGTCCTATAGGGAAGGTATTCTCCACAAAATCAAGCATGAAGAGTACCCAAGGAAGCGCCCTACAAACTCTCAGTCCCATAGGGAAGGTATTCTCAATGAACTCAAGCATGAACACCTGAGGAAGCACCCCATAGGCCTTCAGTCCTATAGGGAAGGTAACCCCCAAGATCACTCACATGGAGGAAACCTGAGAAAGTGCCCTATAGGCTCTCAGTCCTACAGGGGAGCCACCCCCAAGATCTCTCGCATGGAGGAAGCTCAAAGGAAAGAGGACTCCACAAAGTTAGAAAGTGGCCATGTAGGCAAGTGACTAAACAGTTGCATAGACTATCGATAGCTTTGAATACTTTTGAAGGGGTCCCTTAGGAACTTGTCGTGAAGAGAGGGTCCACTCAAGGTATGCATAGTTCGGAAGTAGATGTTCTTTCTCTTGAATCAATCCATCATCAAGGAATCCTTTTGAAAGATGCTCACTTCATCAAGGAATTCGAAAGGAAGAATATGCCCCCACGCGAGGGGAAGATTCAAGTTGTTCCCGCTTTGGAGGAAGGTTTAAGTCCTTTCTTTATGAACCCATGATGAAAAAAACATGTTCTGTTAGGGTTTCGAGTTGAGAATACGATTCTAAAGAAAGGTTTGTGAGGATTTTCGAGAAAATATCCATTGGCAACGAATGTGTTTTCTGAAAATTGAAATGTTAAAGAAAGAACATTGTCACACATAAGAGGGGAAACTCAAGCAAAGAAGAGAGAAAGATAAAGAAGGAGAAAAAGAAATAAAACACAAACAAAGGGCACAGGGGTAGCCTGATATTTCAGGGTCAGAACTGCTCATAAATATATATATATATAGATATGTATAGTGTATAAACCTAAAATCGGTCAAGACATTTAATTAATTACATACTAGTTATTTAATTAATATTTCAACTACTTATAAATAAATTCTCAATTTATTTATATAATTCATATCTTCTAATTCTCCAAATCTAAAATCACATTCCTCTAATTTAATTAAATAAACAAATTTCTAAAGTTTGTTTTATTTAATTAATTCTCACTAATCCCAAATTTGGAATTCAAGCACATGTCTTCAAATTTTCATGCCACCTCACAAAGGTCACATAAAATTAAATAATTCTAATTTTAAATTTAGAATTATCTTCAACAAATTTTCAAACACATAGTCTTTTTCTCACACACTTTATTCCTCCATCCATTTGGCATGATTTCTTTGGTCAAGGGATTTCTTCATCCATTTGGAATGTTGTCTTTGGTCAAGGGAATATTCTTCTTGATTCTCTCCATCTCCACCATTCATCCCTCATGTTTGAATTTGGACCGTCGATCGTTGCCACATCACAAGATGCTTGGAAAATCCTATAAATACAACCCTTTGCTATAGTATTTTGCATCCCACATTTGAGTAGATTTATTATGCAGGAATATATTTTGAAGCATTGGAGCATTTAGAGTCTTATAGCATTGTTTAGCATTTTAACAAGTTTGCATTATAGCATCATGTTAACTTAGAACCATGTTTTGCTTTATAGTTGCATTTTATATCATGTTTTGCTTTATAGTTGCATTTTAGTTTATCATATTCATAGTTTATATTTGAGCATATGCAGAATCATCCTAGCTTCATACCATAGCATTAACATTGTATAATCTAACATCATTATCCATTTTTCAAATATCACCATTACCACTTAAATCATGCAATATCATGTAGGAACTTAGATTTCTTGCATTTAGAACAACATCTCATTTCTCAAGTTGTCATTTTAACAACCATAGTGCATATACAAAATCTTAGAGCCAATATGGTTTAATAAATCCTTGAGAATAGAGAACAATGGAACGTTTTTAGGAATTTAATCTTGTTTCAATTTGATTCAGTTTTATTAATTAAATCTCTAATATAATATGTCTCATTGATGTGTATGTTGATTTACTAACTCTACCACATTTCACAAACACATAAATTGGTGCCCATCGTGGGGGTGGACCCCATTTTTAACAATTTTTTGGAAAAAAAAAAAATTTAACAGATTGGACGTGATGTTTTAGTGCAACCATGAGTTCTTTTAGTGCATACGATCAATCTTTCAGCGCATCCGGGGTCTATTTTGACACAAACGACAACTCTTTTAGTGCATTTGGGGTCTGTTTCGGCACATATGACATTTCTTTTGGTGCATCCAGCAAATGTTTTAGTGCATTCAGGAAGTCTTTCAATGCTTTTAGTCAATATTTTAGTGCATTCATCACTTCTTTTAGCACATTCAGTAGTTCTTGTAGTGCATACATGAGTTATTTTAGTGCATGGAGTATCTATTTTAGCACATTGGATGTATGTTTTAGCGCATCTAGTTAAATTTACAAAAATTTAAAAATTCAAGAACTAATTGGTGTTTTCTACTTGTAGGTACTTTTATATGTTGGTGCAAGAACAGTCGTTCTGAAGCTGTCCCACATTTTTGTAACTTTTAGTAGATATGAGAAGTATGCCATGGGAGATTCATTGGTATTGATGCTTGGCTGCCTCGAGAAGTGAGTGTCATGGAGGGGAGCTAGTGGGGTCAAGCATCTAATCATCTGCTAAAAGTAGGTGCACCTGGAGTAAAATCCAAGTGGGAATCTAGTGAATATTGTCCTACACAGCCTTAGGTTGTACATGTTTGATGTGTTTTACCAATATGTTTTCAAACAAATTTCAAACAAAACATCACACAATGGAAGTGAAAACCTTGATTCAAAAATCATCCATTTGAATGCTTGATTCTTGCAACTTACAAGCTAGAAACCAAGAAAAATCCATTGTTCAACAAATTACACCTTGGTAACATTTAGATTCATGGATTAAAAACAAGATAGACTGCCAAAAACATTGAAATTTTCCAAAATAGCACATTTGTCCTCTATTCCAACGCATCCAGCCAGTTTTATAGCGTGTTTGTGTAGTCTTTTAGCACATAGACCCTTTGTTTTAGTGCATGCAGTCAATCTTATAGTGCATTCGTGTAATCTTACAGTGCATCCATCTTCTATTATAGTGCATATAGGCATTTTTATAGTGCATCTGTGCAATCTTCCAACATATTCACTCTCTGTTATAGTGCATGCACTGCATATTTTAGCGCATCAATCTTCTATTATAGTGCATCTAGGAAATCTTATAGTGCATCTATGCAATTTTCTATTGCATCCATCCTCTGTTTTAGCGCATCTGTCAAATATTTTAGTGCAATTGGGCTCTATTTTAGCCCATCCATTAAATGCAAAACCTAAGAGTTAAATTTATCCCTTGTTTCACAGTTTGAGCCCAAAATTCAAAATCTTTTTCAATCTAGAATCATTCCTCAGATACCACAAAGTCTAAACTTGTTAAAACTAACCTCTACAAGTGGAATTCTCCAATCTAAACCTAGATCTCAACATCTCAAAGTGCCTAAATCATCAAACTTAGCATATCTTTGATTGTTAAGCCTAGTTTCATCATTAGGATTTATCATCCTTTCATCATGAAACGAAGACATACAATCAAATTAAACTTAGTCTCATCAATAGAATTTGTCATTCTATTAGACTTAGTTGTAATCCTTGGAACTATTCCAAACAAAGATCAAATTCTAGTCAAAGTATAATACTTGTATGCCCATCCAAACAAGATTACAAAAGAAGAAACTCAAGGAAAAAGAACTGGAAACACAAAACATCAAAACGCAAAACATTGGGACTCAAAGCATCGAAACTTCAAACATCAAGACTCAAAACACTGAAACTCAAAATAGTGAAATGCAAAACACCATGGCTGAAGCTGAAGAAAATCCTTTCCATGGAATCCACAATAATGAAGGGGAAGAAATAACTGAGGAAGATATCCAACATGCTGAACAAGATCCG
Source organism: Sequoia sempervirens (assembly GCA_007258455.2). Classification (NCBI taxonomy): domain Eukaryota; kingdom Viridiplantae; phylum Streptophyta; class Pinopsida; order Cupressales; family Cupressaceae; genus Sequoia; species Sequoia sempervirens. The sequence continues at coordinate 333,970 of VDFB02224368.1, forward strand.
AAATTTCACAAGTGCTTAGAAATTTTTTTTGAAAGAAATGGGGAAAAATGCCTCCTTATGCTAGCTAAACAAGGTTTCAAATTGTCTGATGATTTTGATGTGAATCAATTGAAAGCACCTCCCAAATAGCCTGAAAAAGAAATAGAACAAGTGGTTTCCCTAACTCATCAAATGAAAAACATTCAAAAACAAATCCTTGACATGAAAAGGGGAACCTCAAAATGATACTTGATCCAAGACATCTGTCCATATCCTTTTGATCAAGATATCCATATAATCCCTTTTCCCAAATATTGTGAATTCCCAAAGTATGAAAAATACAATGGGAAAACAGATCCAATTGATCATGTGAGGGAATTTAGAACCATTAGTCTTGAATTTTCTCACAAAGAAACTTATTTGATGAGGTTGTTCGCAAGAAGTATAGGTGGACAATGCCTTGAATGGTTTTCCAAACTTGCACCACCAATCAAAACCTTTGAAGAATTGGTAAACAAATTCATCACTCAATATTCTTATAACATTCAACATGACATAACAATGAAGGACCTTTGCAACTTGAAATAGAAAAAGGGTGAATCATTCCTTGTGTTTTTACAAAAATAGAGAAGGTTATTCACAAGATATTCTTGTCTCGTACCTGAAAAAAGAAAAGATGGAAATCTTTATTGATAACCTAAATGACAAGATGAGCTACAGATTGGAATTGCAATGTCCACCCATGAAGAAACTTATTTGATGAGGTTGTTCCCAAGAAGTCTAGGTGGAAAATGCCTTGAATGGTTTTCCAAACTTGCACCACCAATCAAAACCTTTGAAGAATTGGTAAATAAATTCATCACTCAATATTCTTATAACATTCAACATGACATAACAATGAAGAACCTTTGCAACTTGAAACAGAAAAAGGGTGAATCGTTCTTTATGTTTTTACAAAAATGGAGAAGGTTATTCACAAGATATTCTCGTCTCGTACCTGAAAAAGAAAAGATGGAAATCTTTATTGATAACATAAATGACGAGATGAGCTACAGATTGGAATTGGAATGTCCACCCAAATTCAAAAAATTGATTGAAAATGGGATTAAAATCAAAGAAGCTTTGGTCAAAAGAGGATTCATAAAACTTTACAATGACAACAACACATCAAAGTCCTCTAACAACTACAACAGTGATGACAAATTGAAGTTTTGGCAATGAAACAAGAATGTGGATAATAATGATGGCACAGTTGAAAACCAAAATATAAAACTTGTATTCAACTTGACAACAGTGGCCACCAAAACTAATCAAAACAATAATCCACCCAACAACCAAAATGTCAACCAAAGCAACAATCAAGGTAATGTTGGATCAAGAACACCATCATATCGCACATCCTCCAATCGAAGAAGGTTCACACCTTTGGGACAATCATCAGAATTAGCATTAAAGGAACTTCTTGAAGCTAAAGTCATAACATTACCAGAGGCAAGAAATTGGGAGCAACAAGTTAAGCCTCCATGGTGGAATGATGCACATTTTTGTGACTTTCATCGAAACAAAGGGCATAAAACCAATGAATGCATGCAATTGAAGCACTTGATTGACAACAAGACGATATTTGTAGAAGGACTCCAAACAAATAATGATCATGGAGCGTTCAAGAACCCTCTACCAAACTATGAGAAAGGGGAGTCCTTGTCATCAAATGCAAAAGGAAAAAATGTAAACTATGTTTATGACAAAACTATTTTACATATCGAGGTGGTTGATGATCGAACCTATGACAAACTAGATCTTACTACAATTGATGACCCAATAAATGACAACATCATTGAACATGAAAAAAACATCATTGCAACTGAAAATCATCACCACAATATCAACACCACCTCACATCAAATCAATGACCTTGTGCCAATAGATCTGATCACCAATATCGCTGCAAATGACAATCACATTAATGTCATCAAAATCAGAGAGAAACAAGACAATTCACCCATCAATGCAATCACAAGAGGACAAGCCAAGGTAACATTGAAAGGAGCTACCCCTTCCACCTCCAAAGCAACTATTGTTGTCCCTGCAACTCAATATCACATCGTTGATCGGTTGCAAAAGATGCCCACTCAAATATCCATATTAGAGCTTCTCAAGATTTCACCTACTCATAAGGAAATCTTAGAACAAGCTCTAGTGGCCACCACAGTACCAAACAACTTGGAAGTTTTCCAATTTCAAACTATGGTGGGACATTTGACTGCATCGCACTACTTATCATTTTATGAACATGATGATGTATTTTTCACCCATATGCACAACGCTTCTCTCCACATCGAGGTCTTAATCCACAAACACCGTGTAAAATGTGTTCTAATAGATGGAGAAGTTGGCTTAAATATTTGCACTCTAAAACTTGTCGGTGCACTCGGATATTCTGAAAATGCTATCGATCCTAGAAGGAAAATCACAATAAAATCATATGATGATGAAGAAAGATCCTCCCAAGGATTAATTTTCCTACCAATTCAAGTAGGACCAGTTGTCAAAGATATGGTATGCCAAGTATTGGACAAAGAATTAACATACAACATACTCTTGGGACATCTATGGATCCATGAGATGCAAGTTGTACCATCTACATATCACCAGTGTTTGAAATTTCCTTTTAATAAAACAAGAGATTACTATTGCTATTGATTCCAACAACCCCCAATACTACAACCCACTCAGAACAACCCAGGACACTTTTGTGCCACACAACATGGAAGCTACAACTCTTGGTTCATCCAACAGTGAAAAACAACTAAATACCTTGTCAAAGTGGGTGGAGAAAGAGGACCAATCAAAAGATGAGGCTATCAGTGAGTCTACTCAATCAAATCATGAAATTCAACTCAATGCCTTATCAAAACAAGTTGAAAAGATTCAATTGAAAGATAAAAGCATGGGGGAATACTCATTTTAGCAATCCTTATTTTTATCACAACTCTCATCTTCTCCTAAGTCATATGGACAATCATCAACATCAAAACAACAATCATCACAACCAGCCACACTCTTTGATGGAAAATTTGTAAGAGAAGGCACCTTAGTGGATGAATCAGAAGACAAGGAGGTTTTGAATTGGTTGAACAAGGATGAAGAGCAATCACAAGTATCCACTTCAAATGTACTAACAGAGCAGTATGGAAAAGGCAAGACAATCTTGGAAAAGATGGGATATGAGGGAAAAGGTCCTATTGGTAAAAGAAAAGGCAACATCATATAACCAATACAACCCATCACAATGAATTCCAAGGACAAGACAGGAAAAGGGTATAGAGAAGCAAAAGGAGAAACCAGACAACAAGTTGTCGAGAGAATTCTTCAATTGAGAGATAGTTCTGAAATAGACTCCAATGAATATGAATGGGATTCCCTCTTTGAAAAGTCTTGTCATGATAAGGAGATTGATGTGGTACAAAATTATACACCAACACATACGAAGGGACAGAGCTCAAGTTATCGCCCACTTGAAATTGGATCACAGAATATCGATGACTCAAGTGAAGACGGTCATTCTTCTAGCGAGATAGATACTTCAGAAGAGAGTAACATCTTAGACCTTGATATTTCCATTGGATATTCTAACGACATTTCCATCATGATGCTTACCCCTTCTAACCTCATCCAATCAGATGATTCCATGCCATTAGTACACCCTGAATTGATTGATTTGGACCAATCTGAGTTGTTTCATCTACCCACCTTTCTAAATGATGATGTCATCATTAACTTCCTTTGTTTTAATAACCCTGAAACATGTTTTATCATTGAATCTCATAGTAGAACTTTAGACAAGGGGAGTGCCAAATCTTCTAGCTGCAAAATGAATACCAAAAGCATATATAATGGTGAAAACCATTTAATGGCACTATTAGATCTAGAAAAGGTAAAAACAAAGAGAGTATCTTAAGGTGAAAACCTCTCTGAGGCACTAAGAGATGGAAGATTTGACACTCTCCTTGAGCACCATTGGGAGAGATCGTCAATGTTGATTGAGCCTACACAATCTATCAATGTTGGCAAACATGAAACAGTGAAGATCCTGCATCTAGCAACATCCATGACAAAGGAGGAAAAACCCAGTTTCACTAAATTCTTTAAAGAGAGGTAGATCAACTTTTCTTGGTCTTATGTTGAAATGCTAGACATAGATCCAGAACTCATCATGCATCATTTATCACTACCACCTGGCATAAAATATACTAATTGACATTGTGCATTTGATCTTGACTTACTAACATCATTTCTTCCTAAATCATCCCTCGATCTAACCATTTAATCAAATTCCCCTATCTGATTAAATCCATCAATAGTCCTCCCTTAATTGAATAAATCATTTTATCTAATTAAGTCAATCTCTTTTGTTAATTAAATCAATTCATCTGATCTAATTATCCCTCCTTAATTAAATAATCAATTTTATTTGATTAAATCTCTAAAGTTTGTTCATTAAATTAAATAAATTAAAACCTTATTTGATTTAATCTAACACCATCTCTTTTAATTAAATAAATCAAAATCCTTATTTAATTAATCTCTTGTCATATCCTCTCTCATTTGATTTAAAATAAATCCATAAATTTGAATCAAATAGGTCACATCATCTAACCTCTCTCATTAAATTAATTAACCCTTGATTAATTTAATCTCATCTCATGTCCCATCCTCTATATAATGCAAGTTGCACATGAAAATAGATTTAATTCATTTATTAAATCTCTATTTTCCTCACAAGGAATCTTTTGGAATATTCTCTCAATTTGAATTCAAAAATTCCAAGTCAACATGTACATCCAACAAGGCAATAAATTCATCTTACATGTCCTTTTCCTTGAGCCAAGTGGCATTTATTGCATTTTCCCTTCCCTCTTACATGTCATTTCAACAAATTTGAAATTCAAAATTATGCATTTATTGGCACAAACCCTAAATCCTGTACATCCTTCATCCATTCATAGCTTGACAAGTGGCATCATGCCATTGGATGAATGTTAGTCCCACATTGCTCAAATTTGTACATTCATCCATCTTATCATTCTATAAATAAAGAGCTCATATCCTCATTTCATCATCCACAATCAAGGAAAAGTTACCATGCTCAAATATCTCTTGAATTTCATCCATTATCCTTGAGTTCATAGCTAGGTTTTTGCAGATTTTTGGCTTGGAGCACTCATCTCTCACCAACAAAGTGGATCGATCATCTTCAACACATCAAGCTTGCATCTTAGGAATTGGGAAAGGGCCAATTTTCATATCAAATTGGCACCAATTCTCCCATGGGATCATGAGTTTGCACATCTAATTAGGATTTAATCTTTGTTTTGTAATTTCCATTGTGTTCTTTAATATTTTCTTCCTAGTTTGAATGTTGTAAATGGATTTCATGGGGAATCCTTGTTTTAGCTTGCAATCTCTTGTCTAACTTGTTTATTCTTGTTGTTTTGTAGGTATCAAGGTTGGGGTTTGCACATTTGGCGCTAGAAGGGGGGTTGGAAATCATTCTTTCTCATCTTTTCTTAAAATTTCTGTGTTTTCACTCACACAGAAAATTCCAACGCTGGGAGCTCAGCGTCGCTGTTTTGGCACCGCTGACTCTTTAGCGTTGCTATATGGCATCGCTTAAAACTAAAACTACGACGCTGGACTCGTCCCGCCAAAATATTTGAATTTTAAACTCCACCGCTGGACTCGTTGACTTGTAGGAACTTTCAAAATTTAAAAAAAACTGTGACGCTGGAGGGAAACTACGACGATGGGCAAAAATTGCGACGCAATTGAGCTCTCTGTCCCGACACAGAGTGACGCTGACTGGTAGGAAGCACTGTGAGGGCACCGCTCAGAAATCAAACTACGACACAGTTGCGAGTTGCGATGCTGGAAGACAATAAAAAGGGAAAATTTAATTTTAGCACGTGCTTTTGATTTATGATTAATGTGTCTTATGTTTTCTGCTTTTTAATTTATGTATTTTTCCAGAAGCTGACTAGTTTTTCTTCCTTGTAGGTTGGAAATTGAAATTGAAGAAAGGAGAAGCATGAGGAGGATGTTTCATCAAATCAAAGTCTTCTTAAACACTTTAGTGTTTGCTTAACACTTGGTTAAGAAATTTGTTATCTTTTGCTTCCTTAAGACACTAGTTTTCGTTTGGGTTTTAAAAAGAACGTTTCCATTTCTTGCAAAAAGGCCAAAACGAACTTTAGGATCACAACTTATTAGATTTTGTTTCTTGGATTAACAATTGAACAAAGTGTCTATCATTTGTCTTTTGGTGCTCTAAAATGAACTCACATTTTGGATTTGTGGATTTAAAAAGAACAAGTGCAACTTTGTTTTTCGTGAGGGCTTACTTAAACTAAAGCCATTGAAAAAGGACGTATGCGCTTCTCTCGCGCTTTATAGCGATCTTGAGAATCAAAAGGCCTTTTTCATGACTTTAGGGTGAGACAAAGCAATCACCTCCACACTTTGATTTGGGTTTAAAATTGAACATCTTGTGCGAGTGTGAGTGCAGGAATTGTTGTGTATATTCTCTCTCCTTGTTGCCAACAAGGATTGATCGAGTTACGAATATTGTTCATCACTCGCTTTTGTTTATCCTAGAGGGCCTGCCTTGGGGAAAAAGTACTCACGCAAGGGAACGACTCAACCGGTAACACTCTAAAGCCAAGAGTATTTCCAACCGGTATATAAATGTGGGTATTGGATTAAACGCTAATATCACGCAGTTGATTCTGACAAGATGGATTTGAAAGGGGACTCTTGCCATATGGGTCAATCTCCACAAACGGAAAGTCCTTATTAAAACCCATGTGCTAGAATTGGCCAAAATCTTTTAAACTATTTGTTGGTGCAAGAACGGCCGTTCTGAAGCCACCCCACACTTTTACGGTCTTCTAGTAGAAATGGAAAATATGCCATGGGAGTTTCATGGGTTTTGATGCTTGGCTGCCCCGTATAAGTGAGTGTCGTGGAGGGGAGCCAGTGGGGTCAAGCATCTAACCATTCACTAAAGATAAGCGTAGCTGGACTTGTCCAAGTGGGAATCCAACAAATATTGTCTTACACATCCATAGGATTGTACTTATTCTTGGGTTACAAAATGCATTGCTTGATCGAAAACACCAGGGAAACAAACACTTGAACCTCATCCAAAATTCAAACCCTTTTGAAGACAAATACAATTGACTCAATCCATATGTTATTGCTTTCCCTTGGGATTCACATCCTTCAAGGTTTCTAAACATTGGATTATATCTCGATTTGTCTCCTTAAGTAAACAATAGGAAAACCCTTGCCTTAAGTTCATCAAATTTCCACATAACATATCTTGTGGGCTTTGAAGAAATTAAGACATTGGACATCTTAGTTTGAAAACTTAATCAAAGAAAGTGTTTTTGGTAAAATAAAGACATTAAGCAAAGCTAAGCAAAATGAACTTTCATATGTGTTAAAGACTCGCAATTCCAAAGAAAAAATCATTGGTTGGAAATCCAAAAATGAATGTTCAAATGAAATCATTTCTTGGTCACAAAGGTCTTTAGGAAGAATTTGCATGCTCTTCAATACCTAGGTCTAGGAAAATAAAGTGTACCTTTTAGGTTCATCTTAGGATAAAAAAAAATCAAAATATTTTTCATCCATCCTCCAAAACATCAAAACAACACCATCTCATCATCACCTTTTGGAAAATCTTGAAATCATCCTTAATACTAGGCTTTTTTTTGGCAAAATAGAAAAATCATCAAAATCATTGAGACTAAATCCTTGAAAACATTATCAAAATCACCTTTGGCTAGATGCATCCTTTTGCATATGCTTAGTCAAATTTATCAAAATCATCTTGTCTAGCTTAGTATATGTAGATGAATCCTTCTTCATATACTTAGTGAAAAGATCATCTTGTTTGAATAGGTGTGGGTAGATGCATCCTTCTCACACATATTCAAATCATCATCCATTGAATAAAGCTATCCCTTAGATCATCATCCAACATCTTAGGGTCTTTTTGTTCAAAATCAAAAGCAAATTAAAATCAAAATCAAGGACAAAATCCCAAATCCAAAAACAAATCAAAATCAAAATCCGCAAGTCCTAAAAGCCTAGTGTCTCATTCAAGATTTATCAAAATCCAAAAATATATGTATCATCCATCCCCAACGTCGTCATCATATCATCACCTTTTTGATCCTCAAGACATCCTAAAACTTTCTACTTTGGGCATAAAATAAAGATCGATCCAAAGAATCAAGAGATTCATCTCCCATATTCTCGAAAAGTGATCCTTGTTTTATGGTTCTAATTAGATCTCAATACAAGAAGAGTATGGAAGCCAACAAAGAAACACCCACTTCAAGTGACCTTAGCCAAACAAACGTAGAAATCAATCCCGCCGAATCAAGTAATCCTTTGACCCTCTCATCATCGCAAAATCGGCAAGAAGAAAACCAAGGAGAGGACCTTACCTTTGGAATGTCTCACGAGGAAATGACTGAAATGCTCCAAAATCTAGACAAACATAGAATCATCAACATCATGATGAGACTTAACCCTTCGTTATACATGCTTGAGCTAGCAAAACAAGGGGCCAAATTACCTTTGGATTTTGATGTGAGTACCATAGTAGAGGAATCTTTTCCGCAAATTTCATCCACCATTCCCATCTCATCTACACCCCCATCTCAAAACATCACGCAAAACATTCCACAAATCACAACATTGTTTGCTCCAACCCAACCCAATGTTAATAAGGGAAGTGCATTTCTTAATGCAATTCAAACACACCCCCTTGTTAATAATCAAAATTCGGATGCAAATACAACCTTGGAAAAAAACATACCCCAAAACCCATTACACAAAAATGTTCCTCTCACCTTCCATCATGATCCATCATCATCATTTTTTCACGCAACACCTCAAACACCTCTTCTCACAAATTCACAAGAAGAGGGAGATATGTTCGAACCAGGGGGCATATTCAACACTGCGACATTTTCACAACAACTAACACCCCTTACATTTCCACCTCTCCCACCATTGCCATTATCATCCACACCACTCCTTGGTTTAGGGCTTCCCCCTCTAACAAATATCAATCAAACTGCTATCCCAAAAATCAATCAAAGCATTATGTCGAACACTCAAAATTTGTCATTGATATTGCAACAACAGACGACAAATGCACAAACAATTGCAAAATCATCAAACACCCCCTTAACATCACAAAGCATGGTCTCTCAAGGACCAATCACACCAATACCGCCATCCATCACGCAAAAAACTATTCCAAATCCACCACCACCAACTTCCACCACATCAAGCCAATACGACGCGGCATTACAAGCTGCTTTCCAAAGAAGATACCAACAAGTTCAGAAACAAAAATCCAAACAACTAGCTGCCCAGCAAGCTGCTCAAGCTGTACAAGCTGCCCAAGCAGCCCAATCCGCCTTACAAGCGCAACAAGCCCAAGCGTTATTGCAACAAAAACAACAAGCTGCCCAAGCTGCACAAGTTGCACAAGCATTGCAAGCACAAAGGGCCACTCAAGCACAACTCCTATTGCAGCAACAAGCAGTACAAACACAAGCCGCACAAGCGCAAGCTCAATATCAGGCACAACAATCCCAATACCAAGCACAATTTCTTGCACAAAGATAAGCAGCGCAATCGTAGGCATATCAACAAGCATTAAAGCAATACCAAGAGCAACAAGAAGCAGCAAAATTGGCATCCCAACAAAAAGCATTGTTGGAACAATAGCAAGCACAACAACAAGCGTTGTTGGAACAGCAACAAGCGCAACAACAAGCACAAATCTTAGTGCAACAACAACAAGATCAACAACAAGCGTTGTTCATACAAAAGTAGGTAGAAGCCTACCTCGCTCAGAAAAACATACAGATACCATTGAACAACACACCAAACAACCCACCCATCCAACCAATGATTGAAACACCCCAAAACACATTCATCCCACCCCCTGATCCCCAAAATGATGTGACGACACAACTCAGGTTGCTCTCGCAACAAGTGCTCGACCTTCAATCAGGGCGAACAACCAAATACCAAGCAACTTGTGTCCTTATCCATTTGATAGGAGCTTAATAATGAAACCATTCCCCAAGGGATTTGAAATCCTCAAATTTGACAAATATCGAGGGATGGGAAACCCTGAAGATCACATCAAGGAATTCCAGGTTCATTGCATGGAGGTCGCATATGACGATACTTATCTAATGCGGCTATTTCCTAGGAGCTTGGCAGGCCATGCTATAGAATGGTTCTCTCACTTACCTTCAGGCATTAGAACATTCCAAGAAATTAGGGACGCATTCATTAAAAATTATGCATGCAACATTGCAATGGATGTTAGTCTTGAAGAACTCTCAGCTCTAAAACAAAGAAAGGGTGAATCATTCACCTCATTCCTACAACGATGGTGATCCAAGGCCAATCAGAGCAAGTGGACCATGCCAGAAGAACAACAAGTTTGCACCATCATAGCCAACCTTGAAGGTCGCTTGGAATTTCATCTCAAGGTCTAGGGCATCACCACATATGATCAATTGATCTCCAAGGTGCTTAGTATCGAAAGAGCCCTTATGACTCAACCCACAGAATCAACATTATACCACGAACAACAAAACAACCGCCCACCATCCAATTACAACAATAAACCTCGTACGTGGGCAAGAAACAAAACATTACTAATGATGGTGTCGTCGATGCCAAGGTGGTCATTAGTGCCAAACACCAACATACACCTGCACCACAAATCCAAATTCAACACCAAAACCACCATCACACAACACACCAACCCAACAATAATCTAACCATTAATAATCTCAATGACAAAAGAGGACCACCACAACGCAAAAGTTATCCCAAACAAAAATACACCATTTTGGGGGAACCACTTGAGGACATAATGAAAAAGTTGATCGACGAAAAACTCATCAAGCCTCCTACATTCGAGAATTACCAAGAACCAGATGTCAAACCTCCTTGGTATAACGAGAATCAACTTTAAGAATTTCATAAAATCAAAGGTCATACCACAAACAGATGCATGAGACTCAAAAACATCATCCAAGATCTCATCGATAAGAAAATCATAAATGTGGAACAACCTACGGGAAATCAAGATCTTAAAATATACACGAATATGATGCCGAATCATGGTAACAAAGGGAATAAAAATGATAAAGGGAAGGGAAATGTAAATCATGTGTATGAAACAGTCGTTTCCTCCCTAAATGAAGAATGCATGGTCATCACTATCAAGGGAGCCCATGCCGAAGATTGTGGAGTCACCACAAGAGGCGGCAAAGTCACCATCGCAGGATCATCCCAACCAAATAGAGTTCCTGCATCTAGATCTGTTCCTAATGGCTACAATGTCCTAGATCAACTCAAGAGAATGCCAACACACATCTCCATCATGGAATTGTTAAAAATATCATCAACACATAAAAATATCCTTGAGGAAGCATTAGCCTCATCCACTATCCCCGCAGATTTCGATGTGGAGCAATTCCAAGCTATGGTTGGAAATATCATAATGCCTAATCTCCTTACATTCTCTGACCAATATTTCCCTGCCCAACCATCTCACAACCGTGCACTTCACTTGGAAGCCATTGTACATAAGAGAAAAATCAAAATGGTCTTGGTGGATGGAGGTGCAGGTTTGAATATTTGTTCTCTCAGCCTCATCAAGCAGTGGAAAATATCAGAAGATTAAATTGACAAGGGAAAGGGCATCACGATAAGAGCATATGATGACCAAGAAAGAGTGTCTTAGGGCACAATTAAACTCCCTATTCAAGTAGGGCCAACTCTCATGGAAACCACTTGGCAGGTCTTGGACCTTGACTTGCCGTATAATATCCTCCTTGGACGCCCATGGATCCATGCGATGAAAGTCGTAGCATCAACTTTCCACCAATGTGTGAAATTTACACATAATGGACAAGAAGTTACCATCCATGGAGATCCTGAACCTTTCTCATATTGCAAAAATCTTGAAGCAAAGTATTACAAAATTCCCCAAGTGCCAAAGAATGATGAGGGCCCATCCACACCATACATCGACCCCGCCACTCTCGTGTCCACTTCTGTGACAGAGACACCTGCCACTCCCACCATTCCCACCATTTCTGACATCAAGCTTATCATCCAGGAGGATGGTTGTGGAAGCTACAAGCTCCCTAACAATTCTTTTGTGATAGGAGAGTTACCACAATCTCCTAGGTCATGGGGACGTCCACAAGAAAACCAAGCTTCCACATCACAAACGTTTCCTGAAGACTATCCCGAATTCACAAGATGGGGAGACCTTGGCCAGGAGATTATTGAAGCAGATCCATCTCACATGTTATATCAAGATGAAAGACCGACACCTGAATTACCAATGGATGAGACAAGCAAGGGCCTACAAATGATGCTCGCAATGGGCTACAATAGAAATCAAAGACTGGGACAAAATGACAATGGCCTCATAATACCTATCATGCTAGAGACACAACTCATAACAAATTTTGGCCTTGGATGTACCCCTCTGAGTATAACCATATGTGGTCGAAGTCCTCCAGTCAGAATGGTTAATATTTCTCCTCAACCAATAGTAGCAGAAGTACGCTCACCAATATCCATAGATAGAGACATACATAACTTTATAACTGAGGCCTATATTAGTAGCGATGATGAAGATACCATTACCAATCTACCTAGGTTATTTGAGGACACCACCCTATGCATGATTAGTACCCTATCCTTCGAACCAGAATAACAAAATCATGAGATCCGCTTAGTATATCCCCAACTCATCGAGTATGACCAACGAGGACCACCGATTCTCGATACATTCGAAAACGATGAGATGCTCTCAGAATTCATGGGATTGCGGGATAACATTCCACAAGGGGATCACAAAGTAGGGTTTTGTTATCACCTGAAATTGCACCCTCGTTGAACCTGATGTTCAACACCTCAGTGTAACATTGGAAGACCTCTAAAGATGTGGGTTTCTTGTAAGCAGAGGTCAACCTCCAGAGAAGGCCGGCTTCCTTTGGGTATCACCTAAACTATCAATTCTTTGAAGAGAAAGGGAGAAGGAGTACATAAGTTGAAACTAAACTAAGGCGATGCACTAAAATGATAGGAACAATGAGATACTCAATTTACACCTGAATACTAACGATTGACATAAGATTACACATCAAATCTTGCAAGCCTTACACCAACGTTTCACAAATAGGATCGATTCACACACTTTTTTGGAGAGGAAAGAAAGATTTTCACAGACTAGAATCCATGTGTAACTAAGTGAACACAATTTGTGATTTGTATAATGATGCTTTTGCAAAGAAAGGCATGAAACACAAGATAAAGTTATGAAGGAATGAAAGAAATTCACAAAGATAACTTGATCGTGAACCTGAAATGCACAACACTCTACAAGAACAAGATGGAAATCTGAACATCAACAATGATCAAGGTAAGCTTTTTATAACATGATCCAAAATGAGTTACAGAATTCTGCTAATCTGAGAGAGGACTGTAGAAGTCACAGACTTCAGAAAAGCATCCAGGAGAACTCCTTTACAAAAAGGAAAAAATGCCTTATATACAAAAGTGAGGTCGGCCCCTTAGGGCTTACAAAAATATCAGTCCTCAGTATAGATCTCTCCTTAGATCTTTTGATTGAAATTAATGTTGCATTCCTGTGTGTCCATGTCGATGAAGAGTCATCTCCAGGAGTGGTCTTCAGGGGAAGCCTTCCTGATCTTTCTGCAACCACCGCATTCACTTCTGCTCCTCGTGTCAATCTTTGAATTCCCCCCCAGTCGAGCTTCTTTGAATGCTCCTGAGCTCACGTTTCTTTTCCTTCTGTTAAACACCTTCTCCCTGGTCAGACTGCCACAGCTCGCTTTCATATCTCTCTGATTGGTCGAGTAAACTCCACGCAGATTCTTCGGGTAGTCAAAAGCTCCTTTTGTACAATCGCATCTCGGCGAGACACTGAAAGTGTCTCACCGATGCGATTAAATCCTCCTGGAACCATCGGCATAACATGGAACTGTCGATGAGAGTTCTTATTGAGCCCAAAAATCATACCGATATCGCCTCTGTGGTCGCCAAGACAATCGCGTTCAGCCAGACTACTTGTTTTTCCCCGAGACTCACGTCGAACTCCTCCATTCTGCCTGAGGTCACCTCAATTCGCTAAGACTCCCACCGATCGGTGAGACATTTCACCGAGCTCCCTATCCTTTCGGCGATGAGTTCACTTTTTCTTCAATCGAGAAGACATTGCTTCATTCGCCGAGACATCATGGTGAAAACTTCAACCCTTGGTGAGCTCAGCTTGCTTTCGGTGAGACCTTCCCGAGTCAGCAAGACCTCACCCTGACCTCCTTATTCTTTCGGTGATCTCCTTTCATTTTGGGGCAATCACTAACAGTCGGCGAGACCTCTCGCCGAACTCCTTCTTGTCTCCCCGCTGACACCTCCTTTCGTCGAGACACCCTTCGGTCGGCGGGACTTCATACTGAAGGCAAAGCCTTATGCTGATGGTGAAATCCCCTTCGGCGAGACCTTGTTAGTTCACCGAGATCTCGCAGCGACATCCGCTTACATACGCCGAAGGCATCCTATCGGTGAGACCCTCTGCTTTCGCTGAGATATCTCAACGAACTCTTTTTCGCCGAGTTGCTCACTGGTCGGTAAGACATCCTTATATCGGCAAGACCTTATGCCGATGTCAAACTTTCTTGGCGAGGTCTTTTGTTGTCGGCGAGACTCCTACTGAAAGCAAAACACATATCGAGGCCCCCTTTGTTTTCTTCGATGTGACCTTTATCCTTCGGCAAGACATCATGCTGAAGGCACTTTGCTTTGGCGAGGGCTTATTTCAGTCGACATGACCTTTCTTTATCGCCAAGACATCCTAGCAAAATTAATCTCCTACGCTGAGAGCCTTTAGAGTCGGGGAGACCTTTTGACTTTGGCGAGACCCTACAGTGAAGCTCACTTGCTTTTCCGATGCCGCCTCCTTTTATTTCTTCGGCGTGACCTTCATCCTTCAGCAAGAAATTTTTCTAAAGGCAATATCCTTTTAGCGACGCTGCTTCCCCTCAGCGAGACATTGCTCGTCGGTGAGACCTCCTTTCAAAGCCCGCCTACCTACACTGAAGGCATCCTTTCGGTGAGACTTCAAGAAGTCGCCGAGACTCTATCCCGAAGGAAAAATATTTTGTCGATATGCATATCCTTTTGTCACCAGGACGATGATTAATGTCTTGCCAATAGGAACCTACAGGTGAATTCCACTTGCCATGACATTCCTGGAGTCTTGCCAATTTTCTCCTTAGAGGATTTTCATGCTGAACTCGAACAAGGCAGGCTTCCAAGCTAAGTCCCATGTAACCTAGCATCAGATTCATGACTCTTTCCCTTGTGCGAATGCTCCATTTGGCCTTCTCGAACCTCTATCACATGATTTATCCTACCTAATTGAGCCCATGGGTGAAAATTATGAAAAAAATTTGGCGACCTTTGTTGGATGTTTGCCTACTAAACATAGAAACTAGTAGCCTAGGCCTATCCATTGGGCATGGAGTCATTAGGAAAACTGAGGAACGGACTTGGAGCAGCTTTGTACATGGCTGTAACTTGCTTGAGATTCATAGAGCACTTGGAAACTTATTGAAAATAGGGAAAAATTGAAATAAAACTATTTATTTGTGTTGGAACAACACTTAGGGAATGAAAACTACATCTAAACCTACCCTATACTAACCAGTGAGAAATTGATCAAACAAACCCATTAACAGGTTGGGTGAATTAACTACCTTTTCTAAAAAAATTACAATGTTTGCCATGCTGGAGAACAACTAAAGAGAAATGAAGCATGCATGACAATTCAACAGATGGCTGCAAGATCTTTGGCAGGACATATTCAGGCTTACTAACCTTTTCATATGGAATGTAAACATTCACATTATGAGGTTGAAAGGTGACTTGAGTGCGCTCCTCCTCAGTAGTACCCTCATGCTTAGGTGTAAGCAAGGTATCAATATCTTTGCTAGTCTCCATTTTGGCTAGATGCCTGATTGGACAGCCTCTAGTAAGGAAAAAACTTGAACTTTCCTTGCTGGTCTCTTGTTGATCTCTAAAGACTTCATCTTTTGCTTGAAAAGATGTTGATTGAAGGTAATATGCAGGTTGTTCATTGGTTGTTGCAGTGTTATCTTCTTGACTAAGGAGTTGATATCCCTATTGGATAACTGAAAACAAATCTTCAAACTGTGGTTCCTTATGCTCTTTGTCCATGACAGAATACACCTCCTCTTCAACAAGGTGGGGAAACTCATCAAATAATTTCACAGGCTGCAAGGTATTATCTTCAACAACCTATTCAATAGTCTCACCAACTTGAATGGGCTGATCACATGCTTCCCTTTCATATGATACTAGTTCATCATTTATGTTGGAACAAAAAGCTTCTATGATATCATCTAACTCATAATTTTGTATTAAATCTAGATGAGTTTTATCATTTAGTTGCTCCATACAAGGCATAGATGCTATCATGCATGTGAGATCTTCATCTTCATTAACAAATTGAGGAAGTTGATCAAACAAGTTAGTAATATTCTCTGGGTGTTCCAAATCAACTAATAAATCAGGAACCTACATGTTCTCTTCAACTTGCTCAACAAAACCAGGTAGTTGATCAAATAAAGAAGTCAATTGTTCTTCTTCGTGTGGCTCCTTTTCTAGAGAAACTTGGGCATCCTCTATCTGCGAGTGGAGCTGCTTGACTGGTAACTCCTGCATTCTTCTTTTAGCCATCTTATAAACAACATCAGAATTTTTTTCAAATGAATCAAAATCTAAGGGGTTCAGCAATGAATTTGTTTCAACATCATCTGCACAGGTGCTATTGTTGTTTTGTTGGCTGTCATCAATCGACAACTCTCCAATGTCTTCTTGCTGCTCAATCATTTGTTGTTGTTGCTTTCTATATTCCTCCATAGCTAGATGCAACAGATTTGGAATTCTAGTCTCCTCCCGGGTGAATGAACTAACTTGATCACTGGGTTGCTCTTCGTCTGCAACAGCCCTCTTTTCCTTGGAACTCCCCTTAAGCTGCCTCTTCTGAAACTCCTCCATTATTTGGCACTGATAATCTGAGTAAGCTTGAGTGTTCCGCACCTTAGCAGAGAGCAGCTTGATTTTTTCTTCCTTAGTAGCTATTTCCTGTTCAAGGTCTCCCTCGAACTGGATTCTTTTTGCCACTCTTTCTTGATCATAAAAGTAGACTTGCTCAACCATTTCTTGTTGTTGCATTCTGGTACCCTACTGCATCTTGATATCAACCAACATCTTAGATAGACATGCAAGTGCTTTACTAATATTGTTAATCTTCATATTGTGAAGACCTTGACTGAGATCCCACAATGTATGGCCAATTTGTTGGAGTAGGTCCAATATGTTCTGGTATGGATGTGTAGGAGAAACATACTCATGATATGGAGGGTAATAGCAAGCATCTTCATAAATACTTGACATCTTTTCAGTCAAAGAGCTGGAAACTCATAACTAAGAGATTCTTTTGAGACATACCAACACTTGTGCCTGCGAAACCAAAAGATTGAGCTCAGAGTCGCCAGGTATGTAAAGAAAGTGCCTCAAAAAGGCTAAAACTACTGTTGCACACACCAAACAACAGTAATGAAATGTCTAAACATGAACTGAGAAGTAGTTCACTGTCCCACTGGGCGTGCCAAAACTGTTATCACCTGAAATTGCACCCTTGTTGAACCTGATGTTCAACACCTCAGTGTAACATTGGAAGACCTCTAAAGATGTGGGTTTCTTGTAAGTAGAGGTCAACCTCCGGAGAAGGCTGGCTTCCTTTGGGTATCACCTAAACTATCAATTCTTTGAAGGGAAAGGGAGAAGGAGTACATAAATTGAAACTAAACTAAGGTGATGCACCGAAATGACAGGAACAATGAGATACTCAATTTAAACCTGAATATTGATGATTGACATAAGATTACACATCAAATCTTGCAAGCCTTACACCAACATTTCACAAACAGGTTCGATTCACACACTTTCTGGAGAGGAAAGAAATATTTTCACAGACTAGAATCCATGTGTGACTAAGTGAACACAATTTGTGATTTGTATAATGATGCTTTTGCAAAGGAAGGCATGAAACACAAGATAAAGTTATGAAGGAATGAAAAAAATTCACAAAGATAACTTGATCATGAACCTGAAATGCACAACACTCTGCAAGAACAAGATGGAAATCTGAACATCAACAGTGATCAAGGTAAGCTTTTTATAACATGCTCCAAAATGAGTTACAGAATTCTACTAATCCGAGAGAGGACTGTAGAAGTCACAAACTTCATAAAAGCATCTAGGAGAACTCCTTTACAAAAAGGAAAAAAATGCCTTATATACAAAAGTGAGGTCGGCCCCTTAGGGCTTACAAAAATATTAGTCCTAGGGATAGATCTCTCCTTAGATCTTTTGATTGAAATTGATGCTCCATTCCTACGTGTCCATGTCGGTGAAGAGTCATCTCCAAGAGTGGTCTTCAGGGGTAGCCTTTCTGATCTTTCTACAACCACCACATTCACTTCTACTCCTCGTGTCGATCTTTGAATTCCCCCCAGTCGAGCTGCTTTGAATGCTCTTGAGCTCACGTTGCTTTTCCTTCTGTTAATCACTTTCTCCCTGGTCAGACCACCATGGCTTGCTTTCAGATCTCTCTGATTGGTTGAGTAAACTCCATGCAGATTCTTCAGGTGGTCAAAAGCTCCTTCTATAGAATCGCATCTCAGCGAGACACTGAAAGTGTC
The DNA here is from genome assembly GCA_007258455.2 of Sequoia sempervirens. NCBI lineage: Eukaryota > Viridiplantae > Streptophyta > Pinopsida > Cupressales > Cupressaceae > Sequoia > Sequoia sempervirens. The sequence continues at coordinate 352,890 of VDFB02224368.1, forward strand.
TCACCGATGCGATTAAATCCTCCTGGAACCATCGGCATAACATGGAACTGTCGATGAGAGTTCTTATTGAGCCCAAAAATCATACCGATATCGCCTCTATGGTCACCAAGACAATCTCGTTCATCCAGACTACTTGTTTGTCACCGGGACTCACGCCGAACTCCTCCATTCTGCCCGAGCTCACCTCAATTCACTGAGACTCCCACCGGTCGGTGAGACATTTCATCGAGCTCCCTATCCTTTCGGCGATGAGTTCACTTTTTCTTCAGTCGGGGAGACATCACTTCATTTGCCGAGACATCATGGTGAAAACTTTAACTCTTGGCGAGCTCAGCTTGCTTTCGGTGAGACCTTGCCGAGTCGGCAAGACCTCACCCCGACCTCCTTATTCTTTCGGCGATCTCCTTTCATTTCGAGGCAATCATTAACGGTCGGCGAGACCTCTCGCCGAACTCCTTCTTGTCTCCCCACTAACACCTCCTTTCACCGAGACACCCTTCGATCGGCGAGACTTCATACCGAAGGCAAAGCCTTATGTCGATGGTGAAATCCCCTTTGGCGAGACCTTGTTAGTTCACCGAGACCTCGCAGCGACATCCACTTACATACGCCGAAGGCATCCTATCGGTGAGACCCTCTTCTTTCGCCGAGATATCTCAGCGAACTCCTCTTTTTCGCCGAGTTGCTCACTGGTTGGAAAGACATCCTTATATCAGCAAGACCTTATGCCGATGTCAAACTTTCTCGGCGAGGTCTTTTGTTGTCGGCGAGACTCCTTCTGAAAGAAAAACACATATCGAGGCCCCATTTGTTTTCTTTGGTGTGACCTTTATCCTTCGGCAAGACATCATGCCAAAGGCGCTTTGCTTTGGCGAGGGCTTATTTCAGTCGGCATGACCTTTCTTTATCGCCGAGACATCCTAGCGAAATCAATCTCCTGGGCCAAGAGCCTTTAGAGTAGGGGAGACCTTTTGACTTCGGCGAGACCCTACAATGAAGCTCACTTGCTTTGCCAATGCCACCTCCTTTGATTTCTTCAGCGTGACCTTTATCCTTCGGCAAGACATTTTGCCGAAGGAAATATCCTTTTAGCGATGTTGCTTCCCCTCGGCGAGACATTGCTCGTCAGTGAGACCTCCTTTCAAAGCCCACCTACCTACGCCGAAGGCATCCTTTCGGTGAGACTTCAAGAAGTCGTCGAGACTCTATCCTGAAGGAAAAATCTTCTGTCGATATGCATATCCTTTTGTCGTCGGGACGATGATCGATGTCTTGTCGATAGGAACCTACAGGTGAATTCCACTCGCCGTGACATTCCTGGAGTCTTGCTGATTTTCTCCTTAGAGGATTTTCATGTCGAACTCGAACAAGGCGGACTTCCAAGCTAATTCCCCTATAACCTAGCATCAGATTCATGACTCTTTCCCTTGTGCAAATGCTCCATTTGGCCTTCTCAAACCTCTGTCACATGATTTATCCTACCTGATTGAGCTCATGGGTGAAAATTAGGTAATAGGTTTATAATAGAGTTGGACACACATGCCTATTATGGGGAAACAATTGAATCCTTCAGTCACAAAAGTGAGAAACTAAGAATCATATCTAATTCATTGAGTGAAAACCACACTGTGGCACTCTTTGACAAGAAAAAAGTAAAAAGAAAGGACGTATCCGGGTATGTGCAGGATCATCATGGAAAAAACAAGCCCTTAAGTGGCAAAAAAATTAGAAAAATTAGAGTTAGGCAACTTCACGTAAAAATTTGAAATAGTTATCTATATTATTTCAAAAATATGTAAGAATAGAATCTGTAGCAAATTGAATGTAGTTTCTAATCTACTAGTTTTTTTTTTTAAATCTATTTGGTGAAAATTTGAAATTTCAATGAGTACTTAAATTTCAGGAAAAATAAGAAGTAGGTGTCCGACCATCCTAACCACAATAAAATGATAATATTTTTTTATAAGATTTTAGAAATAAGTAGAGGACTCATTTCGGATGTGATGCATATTTTTTGTAATTTTTTTCCAAGTAAGTAATTAATTATGAATTTTTTATTACAACTTTTTAAAAATATAAAAACTCGTATGTCTGACCACCTTAACTTGGTCAAAACTTCATGAAATTCAATTTTTCTTTTTTTAATCCTATAGTATGCAAAACATAGAATGTGATGCATGTTTTGGATTCCAAAAATGTCATACCGTTTGAAAGTTATAAATGTTTTTCAATCAGCCTATCAATTAGGACTTTAGTCATAATTTAAATAGAAAATGAATAATAATTATTTATTAAATTCAAAGTAAAGCATAATTTATATTGGTAAAAAGCTGAGAATCTCTTTTAAAAACCATTTTCATTTCATCAATTTTGGGTAATAAAAAAGTTGTCAGCCACATACCCTACAAATACCCATCATATTGCCACTTTTTGGCCCATCATGATCCTGCACATACCCATCCAATGGTGAAAACCTCTATGAGGCACCCGAGGATGAAGGATTCAATCTTCCTTTAAGAGCTATTCATCAGAAGAAGTCAGCAGTCTTGGCCGAAAAATGCAATCCTGTCAACCTAGGAACAGAAGAGACCCCGCATATCACATTCTATGTGGAATCACTACTTTCAATAGAGCAAGAACTCCTAGCGGCATTTCTAAAGGAAAGGCAAATAAACTTCACATGGAGTTATGCTAACATGCCAGGGCTTGATCCAGAGACTGTGATTCATCACTTAGCAGTGTATCTAGAAGCAAAACTAGTCAAACAAAAGCTTCAAAAAATGCATCCTCAAATCGCCTTATTGGTCAAAATGGAGCTCAAAAAGTTGTTAGATGCAGTATTCATCCGACCAATCGATTATCCAGAATGGGTGTCAAATTTGGTATCTAATTCATAAACATGAAACTTATTTTTTCACAAAAGCATATTACTAATGCAATTAGCTGGTGGGTATGTAAGCAGTGAATGCATAGTTAATTCATGAAATCTCAGGCAAGTGTGGGGTTTTGTTTTGTTTGTTGGGAATTGTTTATGGTTTTTTTTGGGTGTTGTTGACGATGGAGGCATTTGATGCATTAAGTATTCACAAAATACATAATGTCCTTCTCTGTTTCATGTTTATGAATAACATATTGTATGTCAATGCAAATTGTGCCTAGCCATTGCATAATGTTTCAATTAACTAATGCACCTTTTTTGCATTACATTTTTTTGCTTTTCCTCGAGGTATTGCTTACTATTACAATCTCACAAGTGGGAAATAGGTACAGTATTGTTCGAGATGTATTACAAAGCCTGTGGGTAGGTAAGCAGTGAATGCATAGTTAATTCATGCAATCTCAGGCGAGTTTTGGGTTTTGTTTTGTTTGTTGGGCATTGTTTATGGTTTTGTTTGGGTTTTGTCGACTATCGAGGCATTTAATGCATTAAGTATTTGAAAAATATATAATGTCCTTCTCTATCTCATGTTTATGAATAACATTTTATATATCAATGCAAATTGTGCCTACCCATTGCATAATGTTTCAATTAACTAATGCACCTTTTTTGCATTACGTTTTTTTGCTTTTCCTAGAGGTGTTGCTTACTATTACAAGCCCACAAGTGGGAAATAGGTATAGTAGATTACAACCCATTGAACTATTTAGTCTCCTATTGAATATGGTTCTAGCCCTTACAATAAAGTTTTTATTCACTAGAATTGGACATTTTAACAGGTGTTTGAACAACCAAAACTGATTAGAAACAAAGGGAAAAAGTCATTGAAAATTTTAACCTCGTCATTTTTTTTTCAAGAATCAAATGTTTTTGCACCTCTGCGGATCTTCCTCTTTGGTCCATATGCAAAAAATGGTTCTTGTTACAAGGGGTTGATCCCACAATACTGGTTTACAATTTTTGGCCAAACTGGACACTGAATTGATTTTTTCTAACTAAATCTTCACTTCTGGGCACCTATAGCAGCTAAACCGTGAGGAATTTGAAGATGATGCAAACTACTGATTTGTGACATTTTATCTATAGATTCTAAATATATATCTTTTTTAATTTTTGGAATTAGATTGCACTTCTTTTTCCATCTCCTTTGAAAACTAGTTTTTTCAGTAAACACCATTTTTAAGGAGTGATGCTCATGGTATACAACATAAATTTTTTCCCATGAAGGATAAAATTCTATTTTTTTCGAATTTAGATTTGTAACTATGATATCCATTACTTTCATTTGGTTTCATGGTGTTTTATTGAATATTTTTTCCTTAATCAAGTTTTGAAGTCAAACCAACTGTACAATTCAGACATAGGTAGACCGTATACAACATAAAAAAAATTGTATGTATTGAAATTCAATTTATTTTTTACTAGATCACGGACATCAATACCTAGCCTCCAAATATTTTCAAATTTTTATTTTGATAATATGCTATTTTTCCACATGTGCAAAATAGAGAGCTTGATTTTCGATGAAAAACCTATGTTTAATCAAACTAAAAAAACAAATGCATAATAAAACCAAAACATATTAAAATTATATTTTTTGGATAGCTTGTTCTAAGGACTACCATCATCTAGTTGGGTTTGTGAAGTCTCCTCCATTTTCATCCTCAACTAGAGCTTCGAAGGGAAAATTTTTGGAGATTTTTGGTGCCAAAGGGGGAGAAGGGGGTTCGAATGAACGTAGGTTCGAGCGAACCCCCCTTGGAGGTTCACTTGAAACCCCCTTTCTACAAAGTTTCCCTTTATTTTTATTCTAGGAAATGAGAAATATGTGGGACCCAACATTTAATAGGGTTAGCTTTAAGGGGGGTTTGAGCGAACCCCCTTTGGGTTCACTCGAACCAAAAGTTCGTTCAAACCCCCAAAAACCAAAATTTTCACCATGGGGGCATTTTTTGAAATTTTCCTTCCTCACTAGAATTGTAAACCAGTTTTGTGGGTTTACCCAAGGACAATTCGATTATGCATAAACATGTCACAAAAAAGTACATGAAAAATTTCACAGCAAAATGCAAATTGTCTCACCCCTCTAACGGTGTGTGCTTCATGTGCCCCGCTTTTTTCCCAAAGACAAATTACTCTTGTAATCAATCCATAGTCATTGCATTTCATGCATTCACAACTAACAAGACCTTTCCCACACCATTCGGTTTTCTATATCTAACCCATAATAGTGAAACTTCTATATTCAGTCTCTCATTCTCTACAAAGCAATAACAACTTACCTCTTTCGTTGTCTACAAAATTTGGTAGCTTTTCTCAACATGTCCTTGCCAAACTATATTCTAATGCATCAATCAAGGAACAAATTTGTTTCAAGCCTATATTCTTGCATGTCTACATATAACACCCTTGCCATTCTCACAATCCATGCACTCAATCGACGTTTGGAAGCTTTACAGCACACAAAAGCATAGGCAACCACTCTCGTTGACACCTGTTTACCATTAACAGTTTATGAGGTATTGACATTGCTAAGAAACTTTTTCGTTTTCTTTCCCTTCCTTGATTTGTCACTTTAATGGCCCCTATTCTACAAATTTATCATGCTTTTCCATTTTCTCAATATTTCATGTTTACGAATAACATATTGTTTGCCACAATTTGCATTTAATAGACTTTGTCTCTGATCTATCACTCATATGATTTAATGCATTAAACATGCATCGACTGCTTTACCTACCACCCCACCATCAAAGCTCGTGTTGTGTGCTCCACTAATTAAATATTTGCAAAATATATAATGTCCTCATACTTTCCTAATTTACTACTACAATCGTTCAATCCGCATTTGAATACTTGCTTGTCGATTCAAAAAGGATTTCTTAAAATTATTTTCTCTTTTCTATAGTTGGGTTTTATGGACATATTTTGTGTGTTTGAAAATTATGTTTTATCCCCTTTTCTATTGGTTATAGAAGCTCTATTATTCATTTTCATATAAGTAAACTAGGAAAATAGGGGAGCATTATATATTTTGTAAAATAATTAATCAATGTATGTGAAATGTGCAAGCTTTCGCCGACAGGCTAGAGGGTAACAACCATGTAAATTACAAAATAGATATGTCATCGTAACATAGAAACATGTTGTATTAAACAAAAAAAATTGCATTACAAGGTGAAAACATTGGTTTAAAAAGACTGACCAACTAACTAACTATGATATATTCATTTCTAATTATTCCAAAGTTTTTTTACTTGCTCATATTATTTTCATAGTTTAACGTTTAAAAAATATAACCTTAGAGTTATAAAGTTCTCAAATACAAAAGCAAAGAGCACGCAATAATTCATGTACCACAAATTCCTATATTCCTTATCCTTTTACAAAGTGCATTTACAACTCAATGCAAACAATTTATATTTAATATAATTTAAAATTATACCTTTAATATAAATTATACTCAATACAAACATTTTATATTTAATTTAATTTGAAACTAAACTACCATTCCTAATATAGTTAATATAATTGATTAACACTATCATGCCCACTAACTTTAATCTACTTGCATCAACACAAACACATTTCCCTTTGTCCTCTCCATGCAATAATATTCTCCTCTATCTGCAGGAACTCGACACGCTGCACTACTTGTTAAACTCATATATTAATGCAATAAAATTATATGCTCTAATAACTAATACATATTTCCAAAGGCCACAATTTTAGAGCTATATTGTTATAATGAGTACTAAGCCAATAGCAAGAAGTGGAGCATACAAGGTAGCTGCTACAGTCATCACTGCAAAATCCAACACATCCTCTTTCACTATCAGAGTTTAATGTCAGTGCTAATCATTTTCTTCTCCAGGTAGATATTTTTGTACAACATTTTTATAGTCTTTGTGGAGAATTTCATGAATACTATACATATGAATATCAAATTTCCCTAAACTATGCACCTCTGCCAATAACCCTCAATTTCTTCTTGAGAATTGTAAATTATATAATTATATGGTTGTTGAATTGTGCTAAAATTGAGTACAAATACCAAGAGTACAATGTAGAGTCCATGATTATGAACGACCTTGTTGGAATCAAGGATACAAAACTAGGACACATTGATTTGAAATATTTCCAAAAATAAATGAACACAAACCCTAGGTCAGCCATAGCAGAGATGTCATTTTCTAGTGGCCTCACTCATGCAGGAGATTTCCCTCCAACAGTCCCATGTCTAGATTTGTTCCTAGCTTGCACAGAAAACTATAACACAGGTAATATAGAAGTAAACAATATAGATGGAATTTTTTAGTCAAATTGGTTGCAGATTCAATAGGAAATGTATTCAAATTTCCTTTTTTTGGATGAATTTGTAGACATGTCAGTTGAAATGGGATGGAATTATTTCCTTGATATAAAAGATTGGTGTCTAACAAGTATTGTCAGACATTAGCTGATAAAAGAGAAAAATGGAAAATCACAAGTCCCTAAGACGTTGTAGCGGGCTCATTTTAAAGATGGTATGTCAGATATGATTACTTCATAGATTAATAGGAAGTGTTGACTCTAGTATCTTTCTAAAATGTATGTGCCATTTCATACTAGTCATTTGCAAATGAACCATAATACCTTGACTAGGTAAAAATTATCAATGACCATATGCATGATCAATTTGTCAATTTTCATGAAACACACAAGTTCTATATGTGCTCCTACTTGTTCTATGCCATAGCAAGTACTAAGACAATGTGGCCAGTGTTGAAGACTATTGGGGCTCTCACATCTACAATCCAAGTGTATGATTGTTTATCCTTGCCTCAAAAATAATATGGAATGAGAGATTATAGGAGAGTAAATGATGCTTTCTACATATTTAATGCCAGGAGAACCAAAGGAAATCTAGAGGTGAGGATATCCCAAGAAGCAACTGAGCTAATCATGTAGTTCAGTATCTAAGTGATTATATTGTCTTCCTGGAAGTGTGTAGACATATGGCTTATATGAGCGAGAAATATAAATCATCAGCAAAATAAAGCAGGATATACCTTTCTTGTACAGTTAACCCATTATACCTGCAACATAAATGATGATGCCAAGAATGTGGACAAGATTATTTCTAAATTCAATTTTCATGTGTTTGATGCTAGGCCTTCTTTTGACAACAATTTTTTTATAAAAAATAGCTTATATATTGGTACATGGTATGAACATGAACCTCACCTTGTGGATTATTGGGAGGATTGTGTTGATGAGCATGAAGTAAGAAGAAGAAATTGGATACATCTGACACTTGATCAGATGGATGACTTCAATTTGAATTTTGATATTATAGATATAATTTATGACAATTCATATATGATTGATGAAGAATACTATGTAGTAAGTTCAAAACCTCTACCCAGGGTCAGTGGACAGAAAGATAAATAACTAGAATTTTTGCAAGATCATCATTTTGTCCTAGATAAAAGTAGGTGGTGGTTAGAATCCAAAATTTCTAGCCATACTTTAAACAAATCTTCAAGCAACAGATATGCTTTAGGCAAATAAAAATCAAGTGATAACCCCAACCCACAAAGGTCAACTGCTAATGTGTACTCTACTAGAGCTAAGTCCTCTACAAAAAGAGGAGGAAGGTGAGAATCCAAAAGATAATGTAAGACTAAAGAGCCAATGTGAAGGAGACTCAAATAAAGTAAGCAAGAAACTGGATATAAAGCGAGCACCTAGAGTTGATTCCACCACTAATTGAGAAATTGTTGAAGGACAATAGCATAGAGAGCCATATTCATCTTGAGGTCACTCATCCTCTCAACACTTAAAGAAATTCAAGGTGAATATTATCTTCCTTGGCAACAAACAGTTACCCAGGACATTAGGGAGAACACTCGATAGTCCTATGTCACCTAGTATAACAAACAATCAATCAATCTTGCTAACCGCATGGGAAAATAATATACATTTAGTTAATTGATCCTAGTTTCAACGTTATTCCCCCTCTCCGTGGTATCGGAGGGCGTGTCGCGTCAGCATCACCGGTCATGTGAAATTTTTTTACCAAGCGCACTATAGTTTATAGGAAGGCTACCTGATTCCTGCAATCTAAAAAAAAATTGACTCTATTTTTAAATTGCTATAGTTTAATCATCAACCTAAAAAGGCTAAAAGAAAATCCAAAAATATGTTGGATTCCAAATCTGGGAATTAGTTTGTGGAAATTGTAGACCCAGTGGGGGTAAATATGAAGATGAAGTCACAAAAGCTATTTCAATATTAAAAAAATTGATTTAGGCCCTTCCACCATTGAAGAAGATATCGATAGATATTTTAGCCAAGAGATTGGAAGAAAAATAAAAAAGAGAGGAGCGAAGATCAAGTAAAAGTCTTAACTTCTTACATCAAATCAATTGTTGATGTTTGAATCTCAACCACTCAAAATTTGGGATTAATGCTGACATCATGGACCAAATCAGTAGGTATAAATCTATTAGCAAAGTAGTAGAATCTTGGATAAAAAATCTAATTAGAGGCTCATCATACATCAACGAGGCAATAGGGCTATATATAAGCCTCCGACCCAAAAAGGAAAGAATGAAAACTGAGTTCCTAGCTATGCAAAAAAGAAGATGCCATGTTGACAATCATAGTACAAGATTTGCAAGAACTTTAAAAATCCGACATGAAAAATTTTGTATATGAGAATGTTGTGAGCAAAATAGGAGGAAAAATACCTAAATGGAAAAAAGAAACTAAATGGAAAAGTCTTATCAACAAAAAAATATTTGGCAGTGTTAAGTAAAGCAGTAGAGAGTAATGATTCGACATTGCTAGACCTCAAAGTGAAATGATTAACTTTAGACATGAATGTATTGAATGAAGGGGAAAAAATCCTATGTTGATTGATGTTGCAAAGAAATAATTCATAAGAAAGGTCTTTGAAGATCTGATTGATAAAAATTCTATTGATGAAGACACAATGGAAAGATTCTATAACCCATCTAAACAATTGGCAATTTCAATAAAGGAATGGAGAATTTCAAGGAGGAGGATGAAGACACAAGTGAAATTGTTACCATTGGAGAGCCTGCTTCAATAACACCATCATGACAAATGGAAAAACCATCATGCCAATGATTGCCAAATATAGGAATTACAAAACAAGAATAGAATCTTCTCAAATCCAAGGTGAAGATGAAACTGTGAAACCCGAGAAAGGAGCTGAAAGGGGAAAATAGAATATTTAGTTTAGACTTTATTATTTTCTTTTAATAGTTTAGTGCTATTAAATACAACTTTATTATCATCCCTTTTATAAAAACTTGTTTCGCTTTCCCCTTTCAAGAAACAGTCACTAAAAATAGTTTCATATTATTTTATTATAAATAGATGGAGGAGTAAGGAAAATGGATCTTTTGTCAATGGAAATTGACAATAGATAAAGGTTATAAGGGAGTTTTCTTATTTTGAATTAGAAAAAAAAATTATACATTTTATAATGCATATAATTTATGAATTCGATGAAAGAAATATACAAAAGTTATTAAAATTTGGGTCATCATTTTTTGGAAGCCACATTTTCTTCTTATGTCAAAATCTATGATTGTTTCTTTCTATAGTTATTAGTCTATGTTGGTGTCTTTTTCCAACAAATTGTCTTATTTTCCCTATAGGTAAGCTAATTCTAATGATCAACAAAATTAGATCAATGGACAACTTAACAAAGGATTCATTTGAAAAGCATGAATTCCCTCTACACTTTAGGCTCTACAAACCCAAGGTGGGTTTCCCTTTATATAATACCAATTTTAAGTATACATTTCTTGAACAGTGTCAGAATAGATAATAATTTTATACTCAAATAATGAGAGTTAACTAATAATGCTTAAGTACTTTAACATCCTCGTAGATCACTTAAATTTTGGTGTGAAATGAGGAGAAGATAACAAAAAAAATCTAATGAACTTGATATTTTCATATTTTATGGTTCTTTCCTAAAATTGGATAGTAAACTCAATCAAATTAGTGCCTTCTCCATTAGAGAGTTCCAAACTATGTAATATTCTCTTGATAATAACCTAAACATTGTTACTTTATAACAACATAATCTATTAATGGTAAACAATACAATTCTACTTACAAATCCCTAATACATTCACAATATTCGTAATATTCCACTGAAAGCAATTAATCAATTCCTTAAAGAAGCAATCAATTGAAACATTCATCACAACAAAAGTTTAATGTAGACTTTAATAATCCTTGATTATATTGATCAAAATAATGTTTGATTACATGAAAGAAAAAAGAATTGATACATGTTATTCATATTTGTCTCAATTAGACAGTATGATATTATCATGGACAATGAATTATAAAATTTATGTCTCTAAACTTTTGAGACCTCAAAAATAATGACCTACCAATCCAAGGTTTATAACTTCCAAAAATCCCATGTTGGCAATAAGTGTTGTCATTGATGTCAACTCAAGATGCGTTGTCATTGATGTCAACTCAAGATGTGTTGTCATTGATGTCAAATATGTGTTTTGAAGTTTGTATATACTCCAGAGATAGTGCAAGTACATAGATATAGTCAACAATGCAATTAGGCGTATGAATGGTGATCTGTCTATTGATTGTGTGTGATGCGGAGGTTGGTACACCTATTCCAATATGTTTCTTGCATGCCTATGATGATATCATTTATGTTTAGTGTACCACACATTGAGATAAGTTGCAATAATTTTGCTAAGACATTTACAGTGTATACTATGAGGTAGAGTCATAGTATTTTGGTTTGCATCCCTTCGCAGTCCAAGCTTTTGTCTCTATTTTGGCGCATTTATCTTTATTTGCAGAAACTTAAAATTATGGGAACTGATTGATGTCTTTATGTTTTGCAAGTACTATAAACGTTGTCAAAGACAATTATCTAAGACTACTAATGGTGTTTGCAGGGGCTGGAGTTATTTTTCCTTTGATTAAATTAGGCATCTAGTTTAATTACGAGGTTAAATAAACACCATGTATGTTGTGCTTGTAAAGTCATAGGCCTATGCTCTCCCCTTCACTGGGTGACTAGAATTCCAGACTCACTTTTCCAATTTATTGCAATAGCACATGTAGAAGGTCTGTCGTAGTGGGAAAAAGTACTCGCCCTACAAGAACAGCCTAAGTGGGAATGGCTAAAGCCAAGTATTCCAACCCACTATAATCAAATGCGATTGTGAGGAAACTCACATTCAACGGTAGTGTGCATTGATAACCATTCCCAAAGCCTTTGTTCTAAAGGTTGGGAGGTCTCCTGAGGGAGTTTATCATTTGTCGCACCGAACGGAAACCCTTACTAAGAACTTTAAGTGTAGTAGCCATCCGAGTCAGTTCTCAAACATTATAATATTCACAGTGCAAAGGGAGGGAAGAATCTGCCCCCAAGATACTCACCATATAACTACCAGGGATTACTAGCCAAAAGTGAAGGAATTAATTTCACGGGGGCATTTTTGGAAGGTTTTTGGACAACATTTATTGCAGAGCTATGGCATGCAAGTCTTGGTGCATCCTAGGCTCGTCCTTCAACATGGTTTTCATGATCTGTTCACCTCAACTCTCATTGGAACATTTTTTTGCTAGTTGTTAACCCTAGGCAAGGTTAGGGTTTAGCTAGAGTCAACTAAGTTATGCCTGAACTATAAAAGCAACACTTGTACATTTTCAAAGGGTTCTTCTTTTGGGTTTCTCTCAAGGCTTGCACTATTTCAACATTTTGTAATTGTAAAATTGGCTTCATGCCTATGTGTTAATAAAAGATCATCATTTTTGCCTCTTCTCTATGCTTGTATCCTATGTATTGTCAAGAACCTCTATGCATGCATTGTTTTATCATTTCTATAGGTTTCATCATTGTGTTAGCTGGTTGTAAAAATGCTAATTGTGGGTAACTCTTACCCCTTTTAATCTTTTAGATTCTTAGCCTTCATGCTTCCCCTGTAAATTTAATAAGGTAGAGAATTGTGTGAGCCTTCTTAGGTGATCTAGTTGATATTTTGGTGTTGTAAAAGTAGGAAGAAACACTTCAAACTTGCTGCATCATCGTTTCCTTTATTTTATGCTTTCCTCCTCCCTTTTCCTCTAGCAAACTCATAGTTTAAGGTAGTTTGAACTTTGTAGCATTGGGTTGGACCAACCATTGTTGCACCTGGTTTTGAAAGGAAGCCAACCTTCTTCGGAGATTCAACCTCACTATGCAAGGTCCCACACCTTGAGGTTGTTTCCATTGTTTCGCTAGAATGTTGAACTCCTTGTTCAACAAGGTGAAATTCCAAGTGACAACAGTTTTGGCATGCTCAGTGGGACTAGATAGAGTTTTAGCGCACTATTGTTGAGAGAGTGGTATTGCTTTCAATAATTCAACCTTGAAGAGGCACATAAACAAGTACCTAGCGACTCTGCTTTTGAAGAAAGAATTCTACATCAAAGTTGGTGACTCAAATGCTAAGGAAAACTCCTGGTTACAAAGAAGACCCATGCATTCAAGCCAAGAATCCAAATAAGAGCATCTTCTAGAGGTAACTTCGAGTATACTCAACTCTCATTTTCTACTTCTAGAAGAAGAAATAGATAATCTTTATCACCTATTAGGAGAAATGGAGGCACAAGACCTTCTCCTAGAGCCCAATCTATGCCACTATTGGGTAGATTGTTTCAAGTTAGAATACCTAATCCATATGGCTAGAAATCAACCTTTTGTGCCTTTTAATGGGGGTAGCCCACTAAACCTACAACAACATGATGACATTCCTATGGTTGCTTTCAAAAGCTTCCCATTTTTCAATGGAGAAAACTAAACCACCCTCGTTGAGCATATTAGAGATGTGGCCTCACTATGTGCAGTTCACAATATTACAATGTTGCTCGTAGACTCTATTATGCCTCATTCAGGGGCAAAGCATTACAGTGGTTAAAAGGATTTCCACCCAACTCCATTCACAATTGGAATGAGTTAGGTGAGAAATTATGCAAGAATTTTGAAGACAAATTGGATCACTTGTCTCTAGTGGAGTAGTTGATGACCATCAAGAGAGCTCCCCACGAGCACATGACAAACTTCAATTTTCGCTTTCAAAAGACGGGATAGAATCCCACTTCTGGTAAGACCTTCAGCTCAACATGCCTTCCTATATTTTTTGAGGGCTCTTAATAGCAAATTTTTTTTAATGATACAATCTATGGGTGCACAAACACTTCTTGATGCATATGAGGTAGCATTAAGAGCTGAGAATAGCTTTGAATCCAAGCTATGAAAATTTCCCCAAGACCTCCTATGCCTATTTTCCCATAAATGCCACCAACTACACCTATGCAAATGCCACAAATAGCCCCTCTACCAGTTGGTCCTACACAAGAAAAGGTTGTACCAACACAGTATTTTGAGCTACAAGAGATAAAGGGCCTTCTAAAATTTGGGAATGAGTTGGTAAATATTAAAAAGCAACAATTTCAAAATTATAGGTCTTACCAAACCCAAATCAAATGCTTACCAGCCAAATCAATCAAATAGGTTGTCTTATCAAGCAACCAATCAAGGCAAAATGCAAGCCCTCAACCTAAGACCCTTTCAAGTATACAATCCAAATACATCAAGAACATCTAAGGAGTTAGTACTCGTACAAAACAACCTTGCTTAAGAATATGAGTGGTGTTTTCCTTGTAATCAACCCCACAACCAAACTACTTGTTCAAATGGGGTGATTAACCAAGCCTTAATGGTACAAAATGCACCTAGTTTACAACCAAATGCACCAGATGAAATGCCCTTACAACAATAAGAGCAGTTTCCAAGTGATACTACACTACTAAATTGGCAAGGAGAAGAGTTTTTGTGGGGTTAACCAAGATCATAGTTCTATAGCAGCTAACACAAGAAGCAAGAAGAGAGTCATTGAAGTAGTGCAACCATCAAGTAAGGAGACTCATCAAGCCCCTAGACCGGATCAAGAAGTTGTTGGCCCATCTATACCTCATGTAACATAGGTCTAGCAAAAGAATCAGCCTCAATCAACCCTTTTACAAGGAGATACTATTGTTACAAAATCTCGGCAGAAGGTAAATGTTGCCCTTTTCAATATACAAGTGAACATATGAAAACGGCTAGTGTTAATATGTCTATGTGGGATTCTTTGTCTATCTAGAGACAAAAGAACTTCTTGCAAGCTGCCCTATTAGATGTGGGTGTATCAAAAGAACTCCCGAGTAACCAAGACAAGGTTGTTCTTACCAATACCCCCCAAAATAGCAAGGAACAACCAAACAAAGAGGTAAAACCACCACCATTTTATGTGTCCTTAATCATAGGAGATAAATTGGCTCACAATTGTATGATTGACTCAAGGGCCAATAATTTTCTTGTCCAAACAAATTGTAGATAAATTGGGTATTAAGCACCATCCCCTCAAGAAGCAGGTAGTCCAACTTGATGGGACAACTATCAGTACTGTGTGGATTGTGAAGGACTTGAGTCTTACTCTACATACATGCCCTAACTTATCCATTCCATAAGATGTCTACATAATTGACCTACCACCCTACTTTTCTCTTTGCCTTTCAAGAGATTTCATTACCAAAATAGGTGGTTATCTATCTTCAAATTGGTCACATATGTTGTTTAGGACAAGATATGGAACTAAATTGACCATTAAATATGAATCCATAGAAATAGATAACATAGAACCATATATACCTTGTCTTTCCAATGCCAACTGTGTCATTTTTTACCATGATGAGCATGTTGTTGTCCCACAACCAAGCACCCAAACAAAGGATATCCCAGATATTCTTTTGGATGAGTGGGCAGCTGAAAACATTGAAACTAACCCAAATAAAAATTTGGAGGAGGTGGGCCTAGATGTCCTTTTGGTTCACGAGCCAAATTCTTCCATCCCTAATCTTCAAAGGGAAGAGGACCAACTTCATGAACAACAACAAAATGAGGTTTGTAAATTTTTTTTTGATGGTTCAAGAAGTAGGCATGGAGCTGGTGGGGGTGACATGCTTGTATCTCCACAAGATAAAAAATATTACTCAACTTTTCGCTTCTCTTTTAGTTGTACTAACAACATAGCTAAATATGAAGGCCTTATATAGGGTTTGGAGTAGGCAAGGAAAAGGAAGATAAGTTGTCTGCAAGTGTTGGGTGATAGTGAATTGATTGTAAACCAGGTAAGAGGCTTGCATGTGACAAAAAATGACTTGCTCAAGTCATATAAACATAGGGTATGGGATATGATAGAAGCGTTTGATGCTTTCATTTTGTCGTCCATACCTAGGAATTAGAACAAACAGTTGATAGGCTAGCTACTATAGGTGCCCAATTTGACATTCCAAATGATCTTATGAATGATAAGATACAACATGTCAAGGTGGTTGTAAGGCCATCTATTCTTGATAATAATGTCCATTGGAAAGTCTTTGAAAGTGATGAGAAAGTTCTCAATTTCTTGCTCAAAGAGGCTAAGTTTACAACTAGAAACCAAGCAAAGTTACAAAAACAATATGGCGACCAAATCATAGAGCTGAGAATGAACAAACTACCAAAGGGTTTGGTCACCTTGGAGTCCATCTTCAATTTAGATGATTAGTTGAAAAAAGGAAAGACCAACATGCACATTAAGTAGGAGCACTATAAAGAAGTGAAAATCTTCAAAGGTAACCTTCTGAAGATTGGTAAGTTGTGTTCTCAAGAGGATAAAGAAGCTTTTGTTGCACTGTGTCAAGAATTTTGTGAAATTTTTGCTTAGGAATATTCTAATTTAAAGGGATTTGCTCCCAAGATAGCCCAAAATACCATTGAGCTTGAGTCATATGCAAAACTAGTAAGGAAAA
The DNA here is from genome assembly GCA_007258455.2 of Sequoia sempervirens. NCBI lineage: Eukaryota > Viridiplantae > Streptophyta > Pinopsida > Cupressales > Cupressaceae > Sequoia > Sequoia sempervirens. Next base: position 369,712 of record VDFB02224368.1, read on the forward strand.
AGCAGAGGCCTTTAAATCCCAAGCTTGAGCCACTCATGAGAAATGAATTGAAAAAGTTGATTGAGAGAAACACTATCTTTTTGATAAAACACACTTCATGGGTTTCTAATCTTGTCACTGTAAGAAAGAAAAGTAGAGAAATAAGGCTATGTGTGGACTTTAGAGACCTAAATAGGGCCTCACTGAAAGGCCATTATCTGTTGCCATCTATGGAGCAGATTTTGCAAGTTGTTGTAGGTTCTAAAAGGTTCTCTTTGTTGGATGGTTATTCTAGGTACAACCAAGTGTTAGTGAAGGAAGAAGACTAGTATAAGACAACTTTCACCACCAAGTGGGGAACAATGGCATACAATAAAATGCCTTTTGGATTGTCCAATGCTAGGGAAACCTTCCAAAGGACAATAGATATGGCTTTCTAGGGGCTGATGTACATGATTTTTCTTGTATATTTAGATGGCATTATTGTTTTCTCCAAGGATGCAAAGGAACATTTCACTAACCTAAGAGAAATATTTGACCGTTGCAAAGAGTTTGGGATATCAATTAATCCCAAAAAGTGCATTTTTGCAATGCATGAAGGTAGGTTACTAGGTCATGTGTTGTCAAAGCATGGTGTAAATATTGATCCCAAAAGAGTGAGTGCTATCTTAGCTTTTCCTCTTCCTATCCATAAAAATGGTGCTCAAAGTTTCCTTGGAAGGATAAATTTTGTTAGGAGGTTTATACCTAATATTGTTGATTTGTTAAAACCACTAACAACTATGTTGAAGAAAAATGTGAGTTTCAGTTGGTCAAAGGAAGGAAAAGAAAGTTTTGAGGCCATCAAAGAAGCCACAACAATAACACCTACATTGGTAAATCCTAAATTTTCTAAGGATTTCATTCTCTATGCTTATGGAAACATGGATACCATCTCAGCTATTCTAGTGCAAAAAAAAGAGAAAATTTTGGAGTAGCCAATAACATTCTTTAGTCAAGACCTAAAAGGTTATGATAAAAGGTACTCTTTTGTTGAGAAGAATGTACTTGTGATTAGAAGCCTCAAAAATTTTCACCATTTAGTTTCCAATAACAATATTTAATTATTGGTTGCTCACCCAAGTGTGAAAGAGTTCCTATTGAATAAGGATTTGAGTGAAAAGAGGGCTAGGTGGGTAACCAAAGTAATGGACTATGATGTGGAAATCAAGGTCACAAAGCTTGTAAGAGGTAAAGGTTTGTGTGAATAGCTAGTTGGTGACATGGAAAATGATGAGAAAGAGGTTGCAAAGGTCATCCTAGCCATCCAAGAGCAACGCCAAACAACCGCACAACTCTTCCCCAAAACTGGATGCAAGATATGGTCCATTTTCTCCAAACAAGTGAATGCTCACAGGGGATGGATAGGGATAAGAGAAGGTATTTTAGGCTGCAATCCATCCCATATGTCCTCCTAAATGGCATACTATTCAAGAAAGATGTCAATAGTGTGTTGCTCAAATGTATTGATATTGATCAAGTTGACAAAGTGCTTGGCAAGTTCCATGATAGGACAACTGGTGGACATTTGTACCCAAAAGAAAAGTTCTAAAGATAATGATGGTAGGCTATTATTAGCCTTATTTATTCAAGGAAAGAAATGAATTGGTAAGGAAGTGTAAGAAATGTGCCTTTTTCTCAGGAAAGTAAAGATTAGTAGCTCTTCCTTTACAACCTATCCAGGTTGAACAACCCTTCATGAAATGGGGCATTGATTTTATTGGGGCCATTAACCCACCTTCTAGTGCAGGTCATAAATGGGTCCTCACTAACACCAATTATTTTACTAGGTGGAGTGAAGTTGTAGCATTGATATCAGTTGAACTACCAACTCTTGAGTTGGTTAACCAATTGGAAATGCTAGAGGGGGAGGACCCAATGATGGTCGGGTATGCCCAACTGATGGAGTTGGAAGAAATTAGAGATAAAGCAATGAAGACAATGGAGGACCATCAAAATTAGGTCAATAGGTCTTTTGACAAAAGGGAAACTCCTAAGATCTTCAAGGAAGGGGATGTAGTCCTCAAAGGGGTGAACTTAAGAGCAGGCTTGGAAGGCACACAAAATTCAATGCCACATGGAGTTGACCTTACATCATTTATGAGTGCAAATAGCATAATGGCTTCCAACTGTCAAAAATGTATGGAGAAGAAGTACCAATCCCAGTTAATGGGATTCACCTCAAATGTCGTTTTTGAGGTATTATCAGTCTTATGTACATATTAGTTTAGGTTTCTACTTTCTAAGAAGTGGTCTTGTATACCTTGTATTCTCCTTAAGGGAATTGTATGCTTCTAGTTTTCTATTTTCCTCCAAGTGCAGTGTGCACATGTTTTGTTTTGCCTAAAATGAACCCAGTTTCTACAATGTTTTCCCATGACTCTATGTCCAATGGATTGATAAGGCCCTTGGATTTCATGATTAGCAGGCAATCATCCTGCAAAGTCACCAAGAATGTTGCCATTTCATGCCATCTTGATGACCCATCATTGAAAAATGATCTAAAAGATCTCACATGGGTCACCTTGCATAAGTCTCCCTTGAAAAAGTCCTAAATTTGGCTAATTCTAGGTGCTTTGGGTTTTCGGACTGTTGCTTCCCTCCTTCCTAGCATGCTTCCTTCACTGCCCCGATCTTCTACCTTTCCGCCTTCTTCTCCTTTTTCTTCTAAGGGTTTCGGGTGTTGGCCTTTGGCCTTACCCCTTTAGGCCTTACCGCTCCTTCCTTGCAAGTCGTAAGCCTCCCACCTGACCCCTGAAGTCTGACTAAGTCCTTAAGAGTTTTGCCTAAGTGTTGCATTTTAGATTTCGGAGGTTGGTCTTCCCTCTTATCACTTGCCATCCCCCTTCCTTTCGTTCATCGTCAACCTCAAGCCTTTCCCCAAACCCCGAACCCCTGATGGTTTCTTCATGGATTTTTTTCTAAGTCTCACCCCATCAGGGTTTCAGGTTTTGGATGTCTCCCTTACCTCTTACTACTCACTTGGTTGAAGGTAAGACTCCCTCTCGATCCCTGATCCCCGAAGCATCCTCACGGCCTTCGGTGATTGAGCCTTCACCTTCCATTTTCCTTCCACCCATCCCGACCATGCCTTTAAGGATTCAACCAACTCCTAATCCTTTGGATGTCGGATTTTGGGCTTCCATCTTACCGGGTTTTGCCACAATAGTGGTTTACACTTTCTAGGAGATCTTGATATTTTCTAAAATCACATATTTTTAGAAAATATAATGATTTAAGCTTTGAAAAATTTCATTTAAAGGATTCCAATTGAAGAGGGTTTGATTAGACCACCTTAGACCAAGCCCCCTTGGATAGAACCCCGCTAGTTTTAAACCATACCTATAACAGAGTCTCCTTTACACCTATCAAAATGTTGATAAAAAACCACTTTTTGATTTACCTTTTGGGGGATCAAATGAATTCATTTAAAATTTATTTTTTGTATGTAGTCCTTATTATTAGCTTCCAAAAAAGTATAATTTTAATTAAATTAAATTTGATTATTAATTTAAAAAGTATGAATGTAGGTTTTTCACTGAAAATCAAGCTCTTTGTTATGCAAATGTGGAAAAATAAAAGATTATTAAAAAAAAATTTGAAAAATATGAGTGCACCAGATATTGAAATCCTTGATCCAACAAAAAAAAATTGAATTTCGATGCATACAAAAAAAGTTGTCTTATACAGTTCATCTATGTCTGAATTGTAATTGGTTTAACTTTGAAACTTGATTAAGGAAAAAATATTCAATAAAACACTATGAAACCAATTGGAAGCACTAGATATTGTAGTTACAAATATAAATTAGAATTTCATCTTCATGGAAAAAAAGTTGTGTTATACGGTGAGCGTCACTCCTTAAAAATGGTGTTTATTGAAAAAAACTAGTTTTCGAAGATGGAAAAAAAAGTGCAATTTGATTCCAAAATTTTTGAAAAAAATATATTTAGAATCTACAGACAAAATGTCACAAATCACTAGTTTGCATCATCTTCAAATTCCTCAAGGTTTAGCTACTATAGATGTCTGAAAGTGAAGATTTAGTTAGAAAAATTAGTTCAGTGTCCAGTTTGGCCAAAAATTGTATACCAGTATCGTGGGATCACCCTACCTCTTACTCAATAAGAGGTAGCCTCTTCCTCCAATCCCTAATTCTTGATCTCACATTTCGGTGGTTGAAGATTGAGCTTCCCGCTTCTGCCGTCCCTTCATTCTCACAATACATTCTACATTGAAAATGTCCTTTAACAAATCCTTTTACATAGCGCTTAACAATGAAACACTAAATACTTTGCAAAAACACTATGAACAGTTACACATATTGCTTCTAGATGAAGCCTCTTAAATATGTAGTCGATTCTTATATTCTAGCGATAAATGAATGTGACAAATTATTTTGGAGGTATTGACATGGTTTTTTATGACAATCTTTATCAAGCATAACTTGTACTTGATAGTCTCATTTTTTAGAACCCTGTCATGAACAAAGAGATAGTACCATATAGTTTTTGGAAGGATCACATACAATGCTACAAATTGAAAATAGTTGTGTCAAAGAAATGAAAATTTTGTTACTATTGATGAGTCCAGTTTATGACTCAATTTTGATAGAAGTTTATTGTCTATTTGTTGTAGTTGTCATAGACTTTGATGCTTGGATGTTGCTCTTTTATGATATTTCCCCAAAACCATAGACATTGGGCATAAGCTTATTTCTGCAATTTTTGATGACACTGACATGCTATATGAACTATTTGTGTTGATTTTACATGTGGATTAATGAATGCTACTTTAATATAGTTACAGATATGCAATCGTTGTGCATTCTAATATTGTCTTGTAGACATAATTAGCCACCTACACAATCAAAGAAGATTATGCTAGCTGGTCATTCACTATAACGATCAACAAGGTGGTCATGCAAAGGTCAACGAAGAGAAGACTATCGACGGCGAGAGATTCCTCATTCAAATCAAAGTTGTAACTGCCTTGTAAATGGTCTTAATTGTTTGTTGAGCGAATATAGGCATTACTGTTGTGCTAAATCTGCGTTGAGGCAAACATGTCTGACCAGATTCCGCACATGCGTAACTGCCTCTCCACTTTTCATGTTTTCCCTAAAGTGGCATCCTCCTAATATGTTGGAGATGACCGCCTTGCTAGGTGATTAGTTGGTAGCTTTTCTCCCTATAAATAAGACTTGGATGCTCCTTCAAAAAGGGGTTGCTTAATCTGATGATGTACTCGCATTCTTAGATTTTCAATAATACAGTCATGATGCTCTATTGTACTTGTGTTTTCCAATGAATAAAATGAGTTTATAAGTTCTTGCACTTGAGTTTACATTTGTCTTAAGGGATACTCATCCAAGGGAGCCCACTTGGTGAGCATTCCATCCTTTAGCTTAATTTTTACTTTATGTTCAGTAGTTAGTTAAAAATTTGGCATTGACTATTCCTGCATCCAAAGTAGACAGAGTGGTTTCCTGTTTGTTCACTTATATTTTCATTTATGTCATGCATTTCGGCTTACTATAGTTGTTGGTTGATGCTCAACAATTATGTTATTTCTTTCCAAGAAATTTACCTTCATCATTATGTTTTTCTTAGTTGTAGAATGAATATGGATACTTTGGATCCTTAGTGCACATACTGTGCTGACCCATTTCAATTTCATGTCCCTAGGTTGACAAGTTAAATGCACCTTTATGATGATTGAAATAGCTATTCAGATTAGATGTCCAATCTCTGAATCACAGTTGTAAGGGCTTAGTTGTTAGATCATTGTAGGAGGACAACAACTATACTAAACAAAATATGACTCAATACACAATTTGATAATGATATAGCTTTTCTTAACAATAAGTGTGTACGAGTACCTCCTATGGATCCAACATTCTTGTACCTTTTTGAAAGGAATAAATTTGTAACCTCACACAACATCAAAATTTTATTAATTGTTTCTGGTCAAGAAATTGTTATTGATGCATTTGATGATATCAATGAAAACTACAACAACAAAAAAGCAAACGATAATACAATTTTGGAAAAATAAATTATATTGAAAACCAATATGCTTGTTGAATTGTACACTATAAACTACAATACCAAAGATGGACTTGTAAATGGATCTGATAGCATTTTCTAAGAATACACAGTTTGAAACAATATTGTTATCATATGAATTTAATTTAATGACACCAAAATCGGTCAACAACAATCTACCAAACTCCAACACCTATACATTGATACAACACCAAAATAGTGGGTACCTATACTATGGATAAAAAAATGTGTATCAAATTGAAAATATGCATCATAGATAAAAATATGGAAAAAATTCCTTGTAAAACTTGCATGCACATGAATAATTCATAGATCACAATATCTCGCACTGGATGGACTCGCATTTGATTTGTTAAGAGTCAAATCACATGGACTAGTATATACCACATTATTACATGTATGAAATATGGATTCGTTATACTTATTGAATCCACTAACAAGACAAAATTTTAATGTTAAAAACAAAGTTGTAAATGAAATGCATCGATTATTCACACAAGCAAAATGACAATTCCAAAAAAATCAAAATATCTCAATCATAAACACCTTAATATCTATTATCTCCTTGAATACATAAAGTCTAAATTCCTATATCGATGGCATTGTAAATGACTATGACTTTATCAAATCTGATATAATATGTTTACAAGAAATTTATTTATCTAATTCATATATCAATAATAAATACAACAATTTGAATGTACTTCTATGTATATTATATATGGTGTAATAATATGTGTATAAAAAGTAATACAAATCACAAACTCAAACTATTATAAAACCAATAATATTGAAGCTATACAACTACAAGGTAAAAGAACAAACCTATGTCACACTTTCAACCAACTAAATAATTTTGAGCAAAATTGTGTCAACTTAAATAGTTTCAGTTAAAATAATTTTGCCCAAAACTATGTGGCACATAGAGTTTTGGGCGAAACTCTTTTGCCCAAAACTACAAAAATTGATTTTTTCTCTTTGTCGCTTTAAAATGTGACTCAATTTATATGTAAGGTTTCGATAGAAAAGGTTTTGGGCTGTCTATGTGGCATCCTTATTGGTAGCCACTTTATCTTTTTCTTTTCTTTTTTTGAAAATTTCCACTTGAACATGCTATTTCTTCAATCATAATGATTTTTTTCAAAAAAAATAAAAATACCCTTTTATAGAGCTCGGAGTCAAGAATACAAATATATAATTTTATTAATATTTTGATTAGTTTTAATATATTCTTTATTTTAAATAATGAAAGTAGGTTGTTAAAATAAAAAATGAGGTTGATTAGAAATTAAAACAAAATTACTAAAACATATTAAATTTTTTTGAAAAATATATGGTGCACTAGAGGAGAGAATCATCTTCAAAAAGGTATAAATTGTTTTTTGAAAATGATAAAATAATTAGACAATAGTTAACGCCAAATGAAAACTATCAAATTCTGGTATGTTTGATTTTAAAACATTATTATGAGGAAAATATTCATCAATTTTATTTTATTTTTTCCATGCACTAGATATTGAAGTTATCTATTTGAGAAAAAAATTTGGGCTAAATAATTTTTTTTTTTATTTGTTTCTTGACATCAACTCAATGTCACTTTTTCCTCAATTTTTTAGCAATTCAAAATCTACTCTTAAATTTATATAAAAATATTAAAACAACTTTTAAATTTTTTAAAAAATTACAGGAATAAACTCCATCAAGAGTTATGCATTTTATTAGTTTACATCATTTTAAAATTCAAAACATAAAGACCACTTTTATGTGGTCAAAGTTGAGAATTTTTGTTTGTGTTGGTTGATTCCTTTATAAAGTGCGACACAACTTTGTACTTTTACCCTACAATTAACTATTCACAATTACAATATCAATTTGATAAATCTATATGCATCTCTTAGTACAAAATTTGTTGTAGTGATTGAGAATATTAAACAAGCACTGAATCAAATACATA